>MU400661.1:0-100819 GCA_022578965.1 Xylaria sp. FL1777 | reverse complement strand
TTTAATTAAGCTTTAAATTATAGTTTTTAAGCTTTTTTGCTTTTAGCAACTATTTTTTAATATAATTATGCTTTAATTAGCTAGTAATATTTATAATAATTATTTTTATATTTTTTTAAAATAATATTATAAGTATAATTAAAATTTTCTTTAAATGTTGCAAATTTTTATAAATTCTTATAATAAACTATAGTTATAATTAACCACTTTAATTTATAAAAGTTTTATATTTCTGTTTTTATAATTTGTTTAAAAAACTAATTATTCTTTAGTTTATTAAATAAATATTAATAGTAATAATATATTATATAGCAATTTTATAGTACTTTATTATGTTTTAAATTTTTTAAACATAAAATATTATTATTATTTTTTATTATAGTTTTATTATAGTAATAACTTTTAATAATTAGTTAAATTACTAGCTTTAATTTTTAAAACATATTAGTTTTTATGCTAATTATTAATGCTTTTTTATTTTGTTATATTTAAAGCAGTTTAAGCTATAAAAATATTTTATTTATTTTTATTAGTTCTTTTTTTGTAATGTTTTTTATAGCTTTTAATTTTATTTGTTTTTGCTTTAAAGTTTTATAAGTTTTGTTTTTTTAAGTTTATTTAATAACTAAATATTTTAATAGTTTATAATTAGTTTAATAATTATACTATTTATAATTATAGTTTTGTTTTTTTAAATATAATTTTTTTAAGCTATATTTTAAGCTTTAATAATTTAAAGTTTTTATAGTTTTATAAGTTTGCTAACTATATTAACTTATTATTTTTTATTATTTGTTATTTTTAGTTAAACTATTTTTTTATATTATATATTAAATAACTTTAATTATTTATATAGCAAATATATTTTTTTATAATTTGTTTTAATAATTATAAAGCTTTTAAATAATATTTATATGCTTATTTATTTTAACTTATATAAATAAAATATTTAAATTCATTTAGTATAGCACTTTTGTTTTAATTTAAAATAGCAACTTTATACTTTTGCTTTAAAAACATATTTTTTAAATTACTTTATTATTTTTTGTTATTTTAAACTTTTATAACTTATACTTTTTTTTTAAGTTAAAAAATCTTTCTTTTTTTATAGCTTTTTTTTCTGTTTTTTTTCTTAAATTAGCATTATTTTTCAAAGTATTTTTTTTTTATAGTTATAATATTTAACTTTAAACATATTTTAAGATTATTATTTTTAAACTTTATTAATTTGCTTAAACTTTTATTTAATACTTTTTTAAATATTTTTTTTTTAGTTTTTTTTAGTTTTTTTAGTTTTAAAGTACTAGTTAAATAATTGTTAATTAATTATAATAGCTATATTAATATACATATTAATTTTTGCTAGTTTATTTATTTTATATAGTTTGTTTTAAACTTAAGTTTTAAGTTTACTATAAAATAAATAAAATAATATAAGCTTAAATAATTTTAAGATTATTATTAATTGTTTAAATTTTATAGCATAATTTATTGCTACTTTTGTTTGTTTTAAGCAATAAAATGCTTTTTTTGCGTATTTTGCTTTTTAAGTATTTTTAAATAATGCTTTTATTTAATTTTTAAATTTAACGTAGTTTTTAAAAATTTTTTTTGTTTTTAGCTTAAAGTTAGTTAACTTATTAGCTTTTAAAAAATCTTTTAAAATAAATTAAAACTATTTTAGTACTTTTTTTAATAAAAATTATAAAATAGTTATTACTTTTTAATTTTTTTTTATAATAATAATAAAGTGCTATTTTAAATAAAGTTTAGTATAAATTAAAAAAGCTTTTATATTTATAAATTTATTATAAAGCTTTAAAGCAATAAGTTTAAAACTTTTAATGTTTAGCATTTTTAACATTATAAATAATTTTAATAATAAAAGCAATAATAATAATAAAAAGTTAAGTTTTTTATTTTAAATTATTACTTTAAGTATAATAGTAATAAAAGTAAGCATTAAGTTTGCTAATAGTAATATTAATATTAGTTATAATATAATTACTTATTTAAAGCTTTAATTTATTATTATAATAATAAGTATTATTGCTGCTTTAATTATTATAGCTAATGTTTATGCTAGTTTAAAGGTTATAATGCTTAGTATTTAAGCTATTTTTTAAATTAAAACAACTAGTTTATTTTATAGCGCTAGCATTAACGTTAGTTTTTTTTTATTACTATTGCTTAACTTTTTTTTTCTTGCTACTATTTTTTCTTTAATAAAAATAGCTAATAAAAGTGCTAAAGTTTGTTGTTTTAGTACATTATTAATTCTAAAGGTTTTTAAAATTTTTAAACTTAATTTTTGACTTTTTATTTTTAGTAGCATAACTTAAATCTAGTTTTATTAATTATTAAGTAAAGTTTATTTATGTAATATTATTTAGCATTTTTATTTTTCGAATATTTTTTTAGTATACTTTTAAAAGTTTATTTTATAAATTATTTATTATTTAACTTTTTATACTAGTATTTGTTCTTATATATTAGGTTTTATTAATTAAAAAGCTATTAAAGTATAACAAACTTATTATATATTAATATAACAGGTTTACTTTTAAAGTTTTAATTTATAAGTAATAATAAAATTCTTAATAATAGTTTATTAAAAAAGTTTTTGAAGTACTTTTACTACTATGCATTAATAAAGGTTTTAAAAAATTAAAAATAATAAATATATTAATGTTTAGCAGTTATAAAAAATTAATAGCTAAAAAACTAAAACTAAGTAAGTAATTAAATATAAAAAATATATAATTATATAAACAAAAAAAAAGTAAAAAAAGTAGTAATTTTTTTTAAATTACTGCAAGTTTAATAAGCATTAAATTACTATAAGCTTAATAAGCTTTAAATTACTATAAGCTTAATAAACCTTAAATTATTATAAGCTTAGTAAGCTAAGTAAGTTATTACGTAACTTTGGCTTTAGCTAGCAAAAAAAAAAGTGCAAAATATATATAAAGGCATTAAGCTGCTTTAAAAGCCACCTTTATGCTAATTTTATAACATATAACTATTTATTATAAAAGTGCAAGCAACTTTAAAAAATTAATAATTATTATTGTTTTAATAATTTTAATTGCTTTAATAATTATAATTATTTTAATTATAACGTAAGTTACTTTTATTATTTGTTAAATTAATAGTCTTTTTAGTATTTTTTTTTTACTGCTTTTAGAGTTTTTAAAAACGTTAATTATGCTTTTAAAAAAGTTTAAAAGCATTATAATAGCGCTAAAAAACGGAAAAAAACTATTAAAAGCATAATTTTAGTTATAATAAAGCTAAATGTTATTACTACTGCAATAATTATAAAAAGATTTATTTTTTTTAATAAAAGCTTTAAGTTTAATAAAACGTTTATTTTATATTTAGTACGCTTTATTTATTTTATATTATTGCTTTATTATTAAAAACTTATTAATGTTAACTTATTTATATAAGTTTTAAATAATATTATTTGTTTGTTATAATTTAATAAATAATTTAAAGTTTTTGTTTAAATTATTATAAATATAACAAATAATATAATTTTTATTAGTACTGCTTATTTTATAATAATAACAAACTTTTGCATTAATATATTTTTTTATAAATTTAAATAGTTTTTTAGCAAAATTATGCTTTTTTTAGTTAATAAGCTTTATAACTTTAAGTTTATTTTTTTAAAAACATTATTAAAATAAACGTTTAGCTTTTTTAAAGTTATAAGTAATAGTTTATTTAGTTATATTTTTTAAACTTTTAAATTAAATAATACTTATTAATATAAAGTTAAATAATATGCTTACTTTAAATTTTTTTAAAACTATAGTATTTTTGTAATAAAAACTTAGCAAATTAAGTTTGCTAATGTATTATATTATTAGTATACTATTATAATACTTAACTAGCTTTAGCTTAAGCGGAATTTTGCTAAAATTATTATTATTATAAACTATATTATATTAGTTTTATAAAAAACCTAGTAATAGCTTTAAGTTTTTAGCAAAATTACCTAGAGGTAAAATAATATAAGCAAAAAACTAAGCAATAAAATTAAAATATGCATTAAAATAACTTGTTATATTTAAATTAATATAAATATTTTAATATATATATTTATTTTATTATTTAAGTAATATAAATAGATTTTATAAAGCTTTAATATTTTAAAAGCTATTATAAGTTTATATATTTAGTAGTTTTTAGCTGCTTAATATTATTAGCTAAAACAAATTATTTATTAAGCGTAGCAAAGCAAATAAAAATAAAAATAAAAGCAATAAAACTAAAATTTATAAAAGCAAATTACTTATAAAACTAATATGCTTAAAAAATTGCAGTAATAAAAACAAAGCTATAATTAAAGCAATAAACTAAGTTAATAGTTGCTAAAATTTTTTTAGAGTTTTTATTGCTACTAAAATGCAAGCTTAACTTTAAAATAGCTAAAATTCTTGTTTAACTTTATTTAATTAGTTTAATACTATATAAGCTTACTGCTAAACTTTTATAGTAATAAAAAGTTTAAAGTATTTAAATAATTTTAAAAAAATATTATTTATTATTTTGCATATAATAGCTATATTTTGCAGTTTGTTTGTTTATAAATATTAATATTAACGTTATAATTAAAATTATTAAAAAGGTTTTAAAAATAATAATTTATATTATAATAAATATTAAAATAAGTTTATAAAATAATTAAATATATAGCTTACAAATAAAACTTAGCAAATATTACTGCTTATATTTTAAACAAAATTAAGCTGCAAAAACTTTTTGTTATTAAAAAACGCTATTTTTTTGCTTAATATAATAAATGCACAAAAAACAAAAAGCAATAATATAATAAGTAATATAGCGAATTTTTTAATAGGTTTTTTTTATTAAACCTACTTAGCGCTAAAGTAAAAAAACAGCAATAGTTTTAATAATAAAGTAAATATTAAAAAAATAGTTATAATAAGTATAGCTATAGCAAACTTAGCAGGTTTAACTAAGCTAATAAGTAGCAAATAAACAAAATTATTAATTAAAAAATACAAAAGTTATAAAATAGCTATAATAAGTTTTAAAAGCATAACTAATTATATTATAAGCAAAATAAAAAAAACTATAGTAATAAAAAAAGCTTTAATACTATAAACTAAACTAATAAATAAATTAGTACAATTTTTTAGTTTATTACAAGCTTTATTATAATTATTAAATAAAAAATAAATATATTAGCAATAATTTTTAATTTTTAATTAAGTAAATTAATTGCTATTTGCTTTATTAAATAAACAACTAGTAAAAAAAATTGCAGCGATTTATTATTGTTATTAAAAAGTTCTTGCTTATTATTAGCAAGCATTTAATTATTAATAATAAAAACTATAAGTTAAAGTAAAAAAGCAAAGAAAAAAAATAAAGCAATTAATTAAGCTTGTTAAAATTTAGCTTAAGCTTTAAATATAAATTATTTTTTAAAGTTTTAAAAACAATTTAAAGACTTTTTTAGTTTTATTAGTAATAGTAATAAATATAATTATACTTTAAAAAGCTTAAGTATTGCTTATTTTAGGTGCCTTAAATTAAAATGGTCTTTGCGTTTATATTTCTTTAGCTATACTACTCCTTTACTAATTATAACCTTTTTTACCTCTTTTAATACAAACTTAGAATTCTGGTTTAAGGTAACTATGTTAATTTTCCTGCTTACGTTCTTATTTAAAAAACAACAAACTATAATTTATTTACGCAGCAACTTTAAATCTATTTAAAGTTATACTTAATTAATTAATTATTGTATTTTATACATAGTTATATTTTTTTTGTATTTTTTTAACGCTTGGTTTTTGTTATATTGCATACTATAGATTTTTTAACTAAAATATTGTTTTTTTTATTATTGTTTTTTTTGCGATTACTTTGCTTGCTTATATAGTTTACTATATTAGTGTTTATGCTACTTTTTATATTTAAATTAACTAATTTTCTTAATATTACTTTTATTGCTTTTAACTTTAAAAATAATTCTAATTATAAAAGCAATAACTTAAATAAAGAATCTGATTTTATATGCTAGCAATAAGTTATAATAAATATATAAAAGTACTAGTATTGCAATTATAATTAAGGCTACAATTTTTGTTAGTTTTTAAAAAAATAGCTTTTATTGCGAACTATAATTAATAATTAATTAAAGCTATAAATACGCAAAATAGTTAATATATTAAAAGATCTTAAAGTTTAATAGCGTTTTTAAAAAGCTAGTATTTAGATAAAATTTAAAAAAAACGATATAAATTATAATATTGCTAATATTTTTGCATTTTAAAACGAGCTTTTTACTTTATTTAAACAATTAGCCTTTACTAAATTTAATTTTAAAGTATTTAAAGCCTTTAGTAAAAAGCTTTGCTAAGTTAAAAATGTTTGTAATATATAATAAATTAAAAAGTTACTTTGTTTTTTTTAGTTTTAAATTTAAAACATATTTTTACGTTTTGCTGCTTTTTTTTTAGGTATTTTTACGAATTAGCAAACTAGGCATAAATTTTATAATATAACTAAAGCTAATATAGTGTTTTTTTATATTACTAAAGCATATATAATTATAGCTTTATTATTAAATATATATGCACTTTTAATAAGCAATTTTTTATAGCAATTTATTAATATTTACTTTTATAGTAATAAAATATAAACTTAAATAATTAATACTTTTGCTTAATTTAAAATATATATTAGCTATAAATTTATTTTAAAACAACTAAATAAAATAGCTAAATAAAGTTATATATATAGTAGCTAGTTAACTAATGTTTTAATATTTAAATTAATAAATATATAGCTTAATTTAAAGCGTATTACTTATAACTTAAGTATTATGTTTATATATAATAATTTTAACTTTAAAAATAGTGTTTAAAATTTTAGCATAAGTTATAAAAATATTATGCAAAATTTAACTAATTGTTTTATAGTTGCTAGTTTAAATATGCTTAGCTTATTTATGTAGTTATAATAGCATGCTATTACTTTTTTTAAAAAAAAATAGCTTTTTTTTTATTTAACGCTAATTTTAGTTTATATAAATAAAATAACTAATTATTTATTAGTTTACGCTGTTTGTTTTTTATTTAAATTATTATATTTAGAAAAGTTTGCTTTATTTTTAAATATTATATAACTATAAAATAACGTTAGCTATATTTTATAAACTTTTGCTATTTATAAAAACAAAAAAAAAATATTTAAAGTATATTAAGTTTATAATACTTTATTTTATATTATTTTAAATTATTAAAACTATAATAAACAACTTATAATAATATATAAAAATTAAAAAACTATATTTTTTATTTAAGCTATAATAACTGCTTAAATAAAAGCAAGCAATATATATAACTATAAATAATAAATGCTTTTTATATTAGCTTTTTTTTATATTACGCTAAATTTTATTTAACTAATTTTTTGGACTTTTTAGGATTTTTTTATAAAACATAACGTGCAATTTTTTAGCTGCAAATAACATATTAAAAAAAATAAAGTTTAATACTATTAAGCTTTATTATTACTACATAATAAGTTTTATGCTTATATTTTAGCGTTTTTAATTTATAACTTAGTTAAATTTAGTATACTATTTTTTAATAAAGTTTAACCGAACTATATTTAAATAGCATTAAAAAGCATAAATTTTATATTATTTAAACAAAAAATTGTAGCTTTATAGTTTTAATAGTTAAAATATGCAAATTAAACAAAAAAATATACTTAAAACAAAAGCAAATTAATTAATATTAAGTTTTAAAGCTATTACTAATATATAAGTATTATAAAATATTTATTTATAATAATTATAACAGTTTAACTTAGCAACTATAAAGTATTATATTAAATTATTTCTTACTTTTTTATTTTTTTTATAAAAAAAAGTTTAATAACTATAAACTAAAAATGTTATATTTTGTTTAGTTATTTTATTTTAATGTTATAAAACTAAAATTTGCAATAAAAATATTGTAGTTAAGCTTTGTTTAGTATATTATAGCTAAAAGCAAATAAAAAGCTATTAATTTAGCTTTAAAGCATATTAATAATGCTTTTATAATTAATATAAAAAATAATAAGAACTTTATGCAAAATGTTTTTATTATATTTAATTAATTAGCTATTATAAGCTTTTATATTGCTTTAATTTATAGCAGTATAAAATAGTTTTTTTAAATATATTAAAATAAGTAGCATATTTTTCTTTTTATTAACTAAAATATTATTAAATATGCTTGCAAAATATATATTAATAGCAATATTAAAAAATGTATTAATAGTTATACTATATTATATAATCTTTTTAATGCGTTAAATCTATTAATAAAAAAAAAGTAATAATTTGCTAATAATTTATATTATTTAAGCAAACGGCTTATTAGTTATATTAATAGTTATTTAATAAAACTTTATATAAATAAAAACTTTCTTTAAGGCAAAAACTACTTATATATATAAAGTATATAACAGTTTTGCTATAAATCTTATTAATTTGCTGCTTTTTTTACATAATATTTTGCTTTAAATTTTGTACGCTAAGTTAGCAATGCTTTTGCTTTATAATGCAAAAATATAAAAATTAGCGCGCTAACAAGAAGGTTTTTTATTAATTAGTAATAAAGGCGCTTTTTTGCTAGCCTTAGGTTTTATAAGCTATAAATAACACAGTATTAAGTGGATTTTAAGTACTATATAGCGCTATATTTTTTGTAAATTGCTTAGCGCTAAGCAGTAAGCTTTAGGTTTTAATTATGCTAAAAATACAAGCTGTTTGCTATATAAAAAAACTAATGCTTATATAGCGTTAGTAATAAAAGCTAAAGCTGCTTATTTTTATAGTAGCTAGTATACTAAGTTAGTTATTTATATTGCTGCACTAATAAAAAAGCAAAGTTTTTAAACTTTTAGCTTAATTATTTAACTTTTAATTTTTATGCTTTTAGTATAGCAAGCGTGCAGTTTAAACTAAGCTAAAAGCAAACTAACTTTTGCTTTAAAGCAAAGCAATTGCGGACTAGGTAAAACTTAAACTTACAACTTTAAAAAAAGTAGCTAAGCGTATACTACTACGCTACTAAGCTAATAATTTGCTAATATTAAAATTAATAAGTTTAATACTAAAGTTATTTAACTAATTAAGATTTTAATATAACAAAATATATTAAGTTTAGCTAATAAAAATAAGCTATTTATTAAAAGTAATAAAAAATAGCAGCTATATATTTTTAATTATAAAAAAGCAAAAAAAAAAAAAAAAGAAAACTAAAGAACTATAGCTAAATATAAATTAGCACAAAGTATTATATATGTTTTATTTTTTTTGCTTTTTTTTTAGCTTTTTAGAACTACTATTTACTAGTAATTTTTTATTATGCTTTAATAGTTTAAATTATACTAGTAAATTTATAGCTAGCAATATATTTATATATATAAAAAAAGCATTTAAAAGTAATATAACTATAGTTAATTTTGCTAAAAACAATAAAACAAAAATTATAGCTGCTATTAAACGTAAAGCTAATTAGTTTAATTATATACTAAGCGTTTAATAAATATTTAATTGCTGCTTTGTTTACATTTTTAATGTTAATTTTAAAGTTAAACAAAGTATGTTTTTAATAGCATTTTTAATTTGTGCTTTATTTATAAAATGCTTAGTATGCTTATTAAAAGCATGCTAATATATTATAAAAAGTTTAATATATAAAACATAGCTATATTTTTTTTATTTATTTTATTTAAATATTTTTATAGCATTATAAACTAAAAAAAACATAATATTTATATTAATTACTTTATTAAATATAGTAATAATATACTATTAAACTTTTTTTAGTATAAAATATTTTGCTATACTATTAATAGCAAAGTTTAAATATTAATATAAATCTATAGAATGTTTTATGCAAAATTTTTAAAGCTTTTACTATAAAAACTAAAAAATAATTCTTTTTTAAAGCGCAAACTATTAGCATATTTTTAGTAACAATTTTAGTAGTTAGCTAAAGTTATAATAATATAAGTTATAGCATATTTTTTATTGTATATTTTTTTGCTTTTTAATATTTTTATTATTTAGCTACTATAAAAACTATAAAGTATACTTTTTAAAGCATTTTGCATTTATAAACTTATATATGCTTAGCTAAATAACTTATAGCTTATTTTTAAACTTTAGTTTAGCTTTAATTTATTTAGTAAGTTTAATTAGCTTAAATTATTTTAATTTAAAGTTAACTATTAAATTATTTTTATTTTTAAGTTTATTAGTTATAATTAATTAATAGTTTAATAATGCAAACTATATATAGTTAAACATTAAGCTTTTTAATGTATTATTGCTTATGTTTATTATAAAGTGCAAATTATTTTAATTGTTTTTTAGTAGCTTTTTTTTATGCTTTAGTTTAAAAAGCTTAACTTTTTGCGCTTTTAATAAATTAAAATATTAGTAAAAAATAAAAAAAAATGCTGTTTTTTATATTATATTATTTTAAATAGCTTAGCTAAACTTTTATAATAAGTTTAAAAAGTTTTTAGAAATAATAAAGCTAAACTAAATAATATATATTATATTATAAATATTTATTTTTATTTTAAAAGCTATAATAGCAAACATAATTTAATAAAAAAAGTTTAGCTTTATAAACTTATTATATAACTATTATTAGTTATTAAAACATATATTTATATTATATTTTTAAATAAAACGCTTTACTTTAATTAAAATAAACTTTAATTTTTAAAGCTATATTATTAAAAAATAGCATATAACAATAAGCTTTTTTTTGCTATTTATAAAAATAATAGTTTTAAGAATTAAGTGTGCTATATTATGCTATGTTTTATTAATTAAAAAACTTAATTACTAGTAATTTTTTATAATAGTACTTTTTTTTATAAAATAAACAATAAAAAATATATTAAGCTAATTAACTAAAGCATAAACAAATTATAGTTTTTTTAAATAAGTACTTTGCTATTAAAATTTAGCTTTAAGCAATATAAACTTTTAAGCGTTTAAGCTTAATATAGCAATATAGCTAAACTATAATATATTTTATAAAACTAACGCTTTTATATAATATATATTAAAATATGCAATTTAGAAATCTTTTTATTAATAAACTATATAAAGCTTATTAATAGCTATAAATATAATCTTTTAGTTAAATAAGAAGTTATAAAGCAAATTAATAAAGTGTTTTTAAGTAGTTTATTTAAGCTTAAAAATAATATATATAAAGCGTTTTAAAGCTAATTTAGCTTATATAATATTATTTTATTAAATAATAAAAACATATTTTTATAATTATTTATATAATATTAATTAATTTTTGTTATATTATTTATTATTAATAATAAACAAGTGTTAAAAATTTAAGCAATTAAATTAAATTAATTATATTTTAATTGTTTTAATAAATATAACTATAAAGTTATTATATTTTGCATAATAACTAAAATAGTTTATAATATAATGCTTTTTTTATAACTAGTTTAAGCTACTAGTATAATATTACTATAATAAAATACTATATATTAAATTAACTTAATTTGCTTAGCTTTAAGCTTAAGCTTATATAATTTGTTAAATTAATAATAATTTAAAATAGCATTAATAATAGTTTATATAAAGTTATATTTTAATATATATTATTAGTTATATTTTAATTGCAATAAAATATGCTATATAAAATACTAAATATAGTTATTAAATAAATGTTTTAATATTATATTATTAGCTAGTTTATTTAGTTTGCTAAGTTTTCTAATAAATTTTAAAAGTTTTAAAGCTATTAGTTTTTTTAAAAAGCAACTATTAATTAAGCTAAAGCTAAAATTATTAAAAGTTTGCAGTTTTATAATAAAGTAAAAAAATAATACTAATTAATAAATTAACAAATAAAACTTAACTTTTAACTATTTAAGTTTAAAACACTACAATATAATAAAATATTTTAATTATAAAGTTAGTACTAAGTATAAATATTACTATAAAAAGCTTTAAGCAATATTATAATTGTTTTTTTTAAGTTTTATTAACAAATAATCTATAAGTATAAATAGTATATATATATATATAAAGTAAACCTTAGCTTAAAAATTAATAAAGGTGCTTTAAACTAAAATATATAAAACGTAAGCTTTAAACCTATAAATATATTTACATAAGCTTTTAAAAGAGGTAAGTTATAACTTGCAGCAAGCATAGCTTGCTGTTTTATGTTTCTAGTTTAAAGCACTTAAAATAAAGTATTGCTTTTAAAAGTTTTAAATAATAAAAGCTATAAATAATAAAGCAAACATTAAAGTAATTTTGCTAAAAGTTAAAAAATTCTTTAATTAATTATAGCTTATTAATTTAGTAATAATATTACTGTTTTTTAGTTTAAGTTAATGTTATTTTTAAGTTATACTTAGTTAGTTTTAAATAAAATCCAAGTTTTAGTAAATAGTAAAGCTATAATTAAAAGGTTTTTAATTAATAGTTTTAAAGCTTAGCAAAAAAGATCTTTAAATTTAAAAACAGCTAATTAAGGTTATATTAAACTATTTTAACAAGCAAAAACGCTAAAACAATTGCTAGCTATTATATTATAAATAGCAAAAGCACTAACAAAAGACAAAAAGCGTACTAGCATTAAATAAAGCTTAATACACTGTATATTTTATAATGCTTAGAACTTAAAAGTGTAATAAAACTAGCTAAGTAGCTAGCCAAAGGTCTGGCCTACGAAGTGGTGGGCTATAGTACACATATTGTGGGGCTATGGGCTAGGTGCTAGGTCATGTAACCTGACAAATGATTCCCGCTACCATTGTACTCAAAAATAGGCCTTAGTGACAGAAACGCGCTCGCTGACTCTACCTGTCAAGGCACCGGTGCTGCTTTGAATCTAGCCAGGCTTCTGGATGATCCTTTTAGACCTGTCGGTGCCAATTGTAAGTCTTCCTATAGACCAAGGAGAAAACTAGCGACACCAAGAGAAATAGAGCAACGCAGTTGCCGGGTTCCCATCTCTTGACCCGCTGGGTTGACTTCTGCCGCGTAACCCCTCGCTCGGCGGCATTAAATCGTTTCGGTGGTGGGGTAGTTTATGTAGCTCTCGTCTCGGTCGGGGAGGATTTGGGAGGATTCGGCGGGCCGTGTTGGTTTCTCGGACTTTGGGTTACCCTGGAAAGACTCCTCTCCAACGATAGGAAGTCAGTTAGATTTTAGAGGACGCCACTCTTCAAGAGGAAAGTATTGGGTAGCCTCACCTAGCATAAGTATTCCTGGCTTTTCTCCCACGTCTCCCTTTCAGAGTGCCTATTGGGAGAGAACTAGAGAGAATGCCCGCTTCGGTACGACCTGCTGTAAAAGCGACGGGCAATGGGGCCCGCAACAGTAGCTGACCGGTTAGCATTAACTCTCTTGCTATATTTCACGACCAGAAAAAGCTGCGCAAGATCTCTATTAGAGCCTTGATACTTATCTGTAAACTTGACGCGTCCCGTCCAGGGCTGATCATCTCGCGGCAGACTCACCCCAGAAGAAATTCCGCTGGCATTGTCACATTGAATATATGTTTTCCTCGTGCCTAAGTAGTCCAGAGAGTGTTGGGTAATAAGCATTACCACACAATGGGTTTTAAGCACTATAGCGTTTCTACATAGGTACCCCGTAATAGAAAGATAGTTCGCAAATAGGTACTGCTACCCACCTACCGCAGCAGTCAGTTAGCACACTAGTTGTCCAGTTGTGTAATGACAGCTACGACAACTAGGATCTGTCTCGACGACTAGAAATTATAGGGAGTTAGGCTGCTGATAATTTTACGCACCTGTACTGTCTTCTGGCTCTCATTGGCTTGTTCCTGGTTTTCCACCAAAAGGGTTTCAGACTCAGGATATTCGTCCATCAGTTTCATGGTTATTGTTTACAAATTTTTAGGACACCTAATTGTCTGAAGGGATGGCCCCAGGGGTGCAGACACGGCCTGAATGGTTAGTTGCTCGTATTCTTCTCTAGTACAGGGAGAAGTAGCAATCTAGCAACTGCGACGGCCCGGAAGAAATCCCTTCGGCCACCGACAATGATGTCTAGCAGTTAAAGTAACGGGCTGTGGTATGGATCATCCTATCTTGGGGTAGCTGACATTATTTTAGTTTCGATTGCTAGTCCGAAACAAACCCTCAAAACGCCGTTCGTTGTTGTCGAGCCGCTACCGACTCTGCATTCTTACTAGATGAACACGAAACTCCTCCTTGCCCCGGTTATTCCCTCCTTAGATCTCGATCCCCTCTATACTATAGAATGTACGCCGCGACGGCTTTGATGCTCCATAGAGTTCGACGCAGAGGCTAGAGAGCGACATGTGCCTCCTCGACATCCGCGACCCCTCACTCAGTATCGTGAACGGCTGACCTCCTCACACAGCCTCGCCCCACGATTCGACGAAACGAACGGTTCCTCCTCGTAAAGATAGGCTTTATCCCTTACCTGTCTCGATAATACATCTTAATACTAGAATGCAAGAGTCCTGCAAGATGGACCATTACCCTACTCTTTCACCGTCGAATCGATTACGTTACAGCCTGACCTCCAGTTATTCCGCCTGAAAGTGTTTCGCTTAAGTTACCTTCTTAAAGAATTTGCGGCATCTAAGCCCTCACAAGTGGTGTTCCAGGTCAGAGCTGATTACAAGCCTCGCGGACGACAGAACTTCAAGCTTTAAGGGGTTTGCGCATGGTCTGCTAGGCCATTCAAGCCCACATACAACTCTTTAATTGTCTTCCGTTCCATACTTGGTAACGAGCACTCGTACAAGATTCAAGGGCATGTGACAAAGAGAACAAAGATAGTAGTGTGTATATGGTAACAGAGACATCGCCATTGTATGTTCCTAGGCTCTTTGTGTAACGTATATTGCAGTATAATTCATTATACCTGTCCGATAATGGACGGCTTGGAATCGCCACTAGACATGTCAACTGATGGCGATAGATGGTTCCCCTGGTAATCATGCTGTAGCCCATATTTCCCCCAGGTACTTGATTTGGTTACTGACAGCTATTATTACATTTGGAGGACATTCTAGTCTGACGAGCTATGGTCTAAGTTTTGTACTATGGCCCCTAGACCGCTCCTCATGTACGAGCAGCTACTAGGCTAGGGGTAACGGGGAGGAGAATGGTCAGGCTTTAAGAAGGCCTGGCAACAATATGCGAGGAACTCCAACAGGGTCTAGAGAAGTATATAGCGTGTAGAACAGGAGAATATATTACCCCAATAATGGAATATTACACATGGATCAGCCGTAATCAAAAAGAGTTGGGTTCTTTGATCGTATAGGGAGCTACAGGAAAGCTGAACTAGAACACTTAGTACATCGTATCCTTAATATAACTGGCCTACCCAATTCATCTTTGTACCGGACCGTGGTGTTATCCAGCACTGCCTTGTCCTGGGTTTCACCATTCCTGGTACAGATCGAAATGCAGTGAGGGATAGCCCCAAGGTCCTTGACGCTACCCCTTATAATTCCCCGATCAGCAACAGCGAGGAGACTACGGCCGAAAGCTAGCAAATGGGGTCACCTGGTATAATAAGCGTACCAATACTTGAAGAGTAGAGCCTGATATGGTAAAAAGCGTGTAGGAAGTGACTACGGCGATTTGTGGACTAGCTAAAACATATATTTACTTTCTCAAGCTGTCTACTAAATCTAGGAAGTGCTTGTTGACCTATTGAGTCTGCTTTACTTAAACTTCACCCTCCGTGGGATGATAGGAAACAAGACTTGGTAGCCTGAATCTTGTTCTCAAACATATGTTGTATCGCTCTCGGTATAGTGTACCTCTTTTCATACGATTTCTTATTCGGACCGACTTGAGAGACTTGCACTATTTCTCGCTTACAAGATTCTGGGGGCTCGAGCTCGAAATATCTGCTGTGCTTCAGCGCTATCTGGCCCCTGGTTCGGCTACAGGAAGCATGGTTGCTAATGGGCGGCCAGCCCCAAACTGTGCTATTCCAGAGGACGGGGAATAAAATTAGACGCCTCGTCCCCGGTATAGCTGTGGATCAAGATGCATAGCTCCGAGCAAGTCGTCCATTGACATTTACATTAATCGTAACATTGGTCACCACACCGCCGTCTTACAATCCACCCGTGGTATTACCATTCGTAAGTTTCGTCACATTCCACGGCTTCAACTAGCTGCGACTGTGAGGACATATGTGACCATTTTGGTGAAGTAGTTTCAAACCAGGATACTTCGGTCATCATAAGTATAGGTACCAAAGACTCTATGTACCTAATAAGATCACGTGCGCAAAGCGCTTAGTCTGAGGGTTTCAACGGATTCAATATGACTCGAGTTGCCAGCCTAATAAGAGAACGGAGTAAAAATATAACAGACAACTGTACTATATTGGCCTAGGAATATGCTTTGACTCCCCAAGGTAAGAAACGGGGAGCACCTGAACAAGCGGGATGGGCTTCTGTCTGAGGCTTTCTTGGAAGTAGACTTGACGTTTAAACTTTTGCGGTTATGCTCTTACGCTTGCACCATACAATGCATTGCTGCAAGTGCTCAACGGGGTATAAATGAATGTATTTCTTCATAGGTAAATTTATAGTCCTCGGGTGGGATGGAATCACTCGTCTATGGAAGTGGCTGTAAGCAAGGAGGCTGAAAGATGTGAAGTGGAGTCTCAGCCTCAATAGACCGCCTAAGGCAGCTCGTAAAAGTGGGTCTATGCGGCTGCGTGGCGTAGTTTAGTGTGGTGGAGGGGGCATTGTGCTGACCTGAGCACCTCAGTGGCTGGGTCCATGGATGTGTCCCATAATTTGTAACAATTTACTTAAGCCGTATCAGGTAAGGGCGACCTCAGCCGGCGACGACATCCCATCTGGTATCTTGTCACCCTCGTTCGCTCTCCCATTCCCATTCCCATTCCCATCGCCATTTCCATCTCGTTGGCCCCCTTGTCGCGATGGATCCCGGGCGACGGGCTATGATCTCTGGCCGTAAGTCTCCCCCTCGCCATGACATCACCGCTCCCAGACGTGATGCCAATAGCAGGATCTCGAAGCCTCAACGGCCGACCAGACCCGGCGCCCCGATCGCCGCCCGACAGGCCTACCTCAGCCAAGACGAGCAATCCCAGCGCTTCGTCGCCGACGAGGACAAGTTTGTGCTGAAGCAGTCCAAGAAGA
Organism: Xylaria sp. FL1777; assembly: GCA_022578965.1. Taxonomy (NCBI): domain Eukaryota; kingdom Fungi; phylum Ascomycota; class Sordariomycetes; order Xylariales; family Xylariaceae; genus Xylaria; species Xylaria sp. FL1777. The sequence goes on along the minus strand of MU400661.1, from coordinate 83,573 downwards.
AGGCCGACATCCGTGTTCGCGAGGGGCGGGCTAAGCCCATCGACCTCTTGGCATTCAACCTCCGATACGTAGACGCCGATCGCGACGTCTTTGACGACAATGACACAGACGTACAAATAAATGTCCCTGCGCCTGCCGCTGTCATAGAAGCACTGGGCGAGTCCGAGGCTGGTGAGCTGGATGCTGAGATCACGTCGTATCACACGCTAGAGACGAATGCGAGGAACAGGGAATATTGGACAGCCCTGCGGACGCTGCTTGCCGACCATACGCTGAAACTGAAGCCCATGGGACCCGAGGTGCGCGCCGTCAGCGCCGTTACATCCGATGTAGACAAGATCCTAGGGCCAAAGAGTCTAGAGCAGTTGGAGAAGCTGGAAGGCCAAATACAAGCGAAGCTACGTTCTGATGAAGTCATGGATACAGATTACTGGGAGCAACTCCTTAAGAACCTGCAAGTGTATAAAGCCAAGGCAAGGCTCAAGAAGATCTATGATACGATCCGGGATAACCGACTCAAGCTGCTGGCAGAGACTGACCCGAACAAAGCCGTGGGACTCGTTGGTGAAGACAACATCACGCAAACCGCACACGCCGCTCTTAAGGATCAGCCTGCAATGCCAGCTGCCATTTCCCGACTGAAATCAGCGATTCCATCATCATCCAGCAGCAACAACTTACCCCCAGGCACGGCAAGGTTCGCATCTAGTACGAATGAGGACTTTTCGCAGGCCACCAAGGCGCTGTATGAGCGCGAGGTCGCGCGAGGCGTCAATGAAGACGAGGAGATCTTCACAGCCGAGGAATCAGTCTCGGGGATGACAAAACCCCAGTGGGCTGATAAGTATCGACCACGGAAGCCACGCTATTTCAACCGTGTGCAGATGGGCTACGAGTGGAATAAGTATAATCAGACTCACTACGACCACGACAACCCGCCCCCCAAGGTAGTCCAAGGGTATAAGTTCAATATATTCTATCCGGATCTCATCGACAAGACCAAAGCACCTACATTTAAAATCATTCGGGAACACGGGAGACGGAAGGGTGAATCCCTTGCCCCTGCAGGGGAAGAAGACACTTGTCTCATTCGCTTCATTGCCGGCCCACCCTATGAAGACATCGCGTTTCGCATCGTCGATCGTGAGTGGGATTATAGCGCCAAAAAGGATCGTGGGTTCAAGAGTAGTTTTGATAAGGTATGTTTCCCTTAAAGTGGAAAAAACAACCACCTCCCCAAAAGATCCCATTTTCCGCGCTTCAGCAAGGCATTGTAAATGATATCTTATTTCTCCGACGAGCTTCAAGATGAAGCAGCATGTCTTTTATCTACATCTGATTCCGGAGACTACCACGCCAGTCTCCAGCCACATCTGTTGTGTGACCATACACCACATAGTTTCATAAACTGGCACTCCTGTCTTTTACATCATTTCAGGTTCACGCAAGTCGCACTCTCGTAGGAAATTTGACTGACATCTTACTACAGGGTATCCTTCAACTCCATTTCCAATTCAAGAAGGTAGGCGTTCCATGTAATACTCTTCTAGCGAAGGCGATCTTGCTGACATACTCGTTAGATTTATTACCGAAAGTAAGCTGAACTTTTGTAAAGAGAGGCGCCGCACATATCACCAAGGTGCTGGCGTGACGAATACTTTAAAGGTAGACGGACTGTGTACAGTACTAGGTAGTATTTCACATGGCCATAGCGACACCACACGGTTGCATAGCACGGTGTTAGAAACATCCTGATATTTTGTCAACCATTCTCCAAGTGATACCCGGTGTTGATTCGCCTGGGCCTGGTTACACACGCCTGGGAGAATCATTGCTTCATTTCTGGCTGCAGTCGAGCAATGTGATGGGTCATACACGGCAGGGAAGCATAAAAGGTACTCGACAAGTATCACTATAGTTGAAAATACACGTCTACTAAGAGCGGTCTGTCAAGAGACGGCCATGCACAATTCCTGATGAGAAATCCCGACTGCTTAAAAATTTAAACCGATCCCTTCGTGGTGGGTTGTCATCTCGCTAGACTAGCGATGCTATCTATGCTGCAGCAAACTCTGCTTTTCCATGCCCCCTGTCGCTCCCACATATATCTTCTTCGTCTCTGAAGATCAATGGGTCATCATGTCGGTCCCCTGGCTTCTTAGGTAGCTAACCGACCCGCGAGATCTTCTAGAAGAGGTAGGAATACTATGCAGATGATGGCGTCGGCCAGAACCCATGTTCCGCGCCAGAATCCGGGCCAAATTTAGGAGTAAGGCTGGGGGGAGTCGCTAGGGCGGCCGCGGCCGTGTAACCGTGAATGAGGGTAGATTTGGCGAATAGATGGAGTTTTTGGATGCTAAACCCACCAGTGCAATGCAGGTAACCGCACGCAGGAGACAAGCCCTCAGAACGGCCCCTATATGTTGTGCGCCGGTCCTTTTGGAGAAAAAAGACTTGCAGATGATGCTGTAGCGGGAGGGCTAGAAGAGGGTCGCAATACAATATCTTTGTTGCGGGTTTTGAGTCACTGGTTTGACATGAGACATGCCGTCTTCGGAACGCCACTTGGCACTTGGCACTTGGACGGATTGAGACAACAGACATCCCCCGGATCTTCACGATTACGGTGTCGCAACGGTGGCTAGGCCCTAGAACACGGCTTCTCTCGGCCCCCCCCCCCCCTCTCCCCCGCGGTTCCCATGATCCCACAGGCCATAAACTCCCCGACTTAGCGGTGTAATGGCATCCACTCTCTCGCCGTACAGAAGCGCGCAGCTGTTTGCACGACGAGCACACCAGATAGCGAAGCAGGTATGCTGTGGCAGCCATGGCAGCGCAGTTACAAACGCATATTAGATCTAGACGACGTATGCGACTCAGGCACGTACAGGAGCGGCCGCTCGGTGACAGGCAGACGCAGCTCATCTTAAATATGACAGATATGTCACCGGGACTTGCTGACACCCGTAGAAGTTGAGGAGCATAGCTACTAAGAAAATAACAGCCAAAGTAACCTAGAACGAAAGAAAATAGAAATGCAAGGTTGACATGCATGCAGAGAAGGAGAGCCAGGGTTGCAGGAGACGGTGGAAGCTTGACGGCTATGCAAGCGCATGGTCGATAGTAGGTAGGATCTAGATAGAGTGCCTACGTAGGTACTCCTGCATACATGCAGGTACCTACCTACATCTATCTACGTTCCCTAGCTTAGAGCAAGTAGCGGCTTATAGTAGCGGCTTATAGAGATGGGAAGTTGCCTATTCCGGTAGGTATTATCGAGACTAGTCTTAGGAGAGTATCGGGTGGGATTTTAGAACGCCTTTGCGCCAAGCATGTGTAGAAAAATGATCTAGATATGCTAAATTAGCATGTATTACTAATAGCGAGTAGCGCCGGCATACTGTAGATCAATACTAGGTATATATATCAGTGCTAAAGTCGAGGTACAGGAATTCCAAGAGCACACGGGACAAGCCCGGGTGGTACTTGAGTCTGTTTCATATGCGCCAATATGATTATATTCTCCTTTTTCATGGCCCACGCGTGATGCCCATGGCCGAATGGTGATATATCCCAGGGTGCCCATTGATACACACACCTGTGTTCCACTTCGAGGGATCGACTAACGAGGCGAAGGGAGAAAGACACACATGAAAATACACAAGAACCCTGGCGATGTTCTGTATACCTTGCACCAATGCCCGGTGCATGTGTACGACCGCCAGATGCTAACGCCACCAGCTACATCCATGTACACGTAGGTGAGCAGGTAGGCAAGTACCTATGTAGGTAGGTACCGTAGGTGTATTGGGAGGTAGCGCGTACATACTACTGCGTGGTCCTTGCTTTTCTGCTCTTGTAGGTACCCGGGTACCTCAGGTAGCGTATCGCGCGTGTACCCATACCCGTCAGAGCTGCTGCTAGGATGGCCAGAGCTTTCCACCCAGTTAGTGTGGATGGATGTATGTAAGGTAGGTAGGTAAGGTACATCTACATTTACACATACGCCCGGATCACTTACACAGTGGTTAACGCCACCCCGTTACCATTGATCCCGGGCTGACCAGGTGGGTTCCTCTCTTCCCCAGACGTCCATGGACCACTGCAGTCTCCATTCGCCAGTCGCCATTGTAAGTAATAGGCGATGGGCTACATGGTGCAACGCAGGGCTGGCGAGGTAGGTAATGAGTTGCGCCGCCCAACCGCAACCCGTAGTGTTGTTACTCTAGGTAATCAGGGATCTGTGTGGCCCTGTCTACTGTCTACACCTGGGCACTCTACCTACTTACCTAGGTAGGTACCATATACGTAGGTATTCTACAGTCCACAGTCTACAGTCCACAGTCTACAATCTACAGTCTACAATCTACAATCTACAGTAACACGGTCTGTACCTTGGCCAACCGGCCGGCAGGCACATGGACCACTTGACGTACCCGACACCATCCAGCAACCCGCCGCGGTGCTGGGAATGACTTATAAGTAGATTGAGACCACACAACTGCCATTGTTATCACGCCCATGTCCGTCTCCATATCCTCCTCCACAACACCCACGCGCTTCCACAGCCCCCCTTCGTCCACTGCTCAGTTCTATTCAACAATAACATTTATTTCTCTGCTCGTCTCGAGTCCTGCCCCTCTCTCTCAGACAACCACCACTGCAGTCCGAATCTGACCCAACCTTCAACACTACGGTAGCTTCCCTCAACCTTACCAGGCCGTCGTTGATCCTCTCGGAAACAGCAATACAACCCACGATACGGCGAGTTCTTTGACCATCTAACCCCTTAGAGACGACGTGAGTGCTTGTTTGTCCCCCGCTCTGCCCTTCTACGACTGTGATTCTGTCACCATTCCACTCTTCATACCTATTTTACCTACCCGCCTACCTACCTACCCACCCACCCACCTACCTACCTACCTATCTACCTACCTACCTATCTACCTACCTACCTACCTACCTCGTTCTGTCTACCCACCAGTTGTTTAGCACGATATTTGGTCAATTACACCTCTGCTGGGGGTTCTCATGTTTCCCTCTTGCATTTGTTTCCCCTCTTGTCTCTATATTTCACACACACACTCACACACCCGCATACAATACACAAATACACAAATACACACAAATATTTAGCACACAACTATATCCCACATGCATGAAGGCAGATCAGTACTTCTGCTTCACTAACAACCAGTCATTTCTCCCACGTTAGTTTGGCTCGTCTACAACTGGGAAGATCTACTACTCACACATTTAAAACACACTATCCTCCTCCTTATTGTTACTGACCTCGTTACTCCCGTTTTAGAAGTTAACATTGAGCTTGGTTTCAAGATGGGCCAACCACCATTCGAGAGTCAACTTTCCAGCTTGCCTGAGATTAACTATTCTGCCGAAAAAACGGAACACCAGGGTTCGCCATTTCCAATATTGGAATCCTTGATACGTGCTAACTGGCCAAAGGACTAATACCGGTATTCCCAGAAATGTTTCCTCCACCATCGCCGGGGACCCCGGAAAGAATAAATGGCGATACAAGACCTAACTCGCCAAGTTTATACCCGGAGCTTCAGTCCGAAGCTCCCTATTCATTCACTACGTCTATTTCTATGTCCCCGAGAAATTGGCAGGGCACAGAGACCGGGGTCTCAACATTTAGTTGGGACGATGCGGCATATAGCTTCCAGGCGTGTGACGTGGGAAGCTTTACGGCCCCTTATAATTTTTATCCACGTCAGATGCCGACATCTGACTACCTGTCAATTGACAACGAATCTTCTGGGGTCAAGAGTGAGATCACGAGCTCATTCCCGATTGAGGCCGACGACATACCAGAGGCACCTGCACCAAAAGACAATTCGGAAGGAGAGAGTGCAGTAAAGCCTAATATGCCCTACGCCCAATACATATGGATGGCACTGATGAGTATTGACTCACATAGTATGAGTCTGCCCCAAATATACCAGTGGTTTCGGGACAACACAGATAAAACGAGTAGTCAGAGCAAAGGCTGGCAGAACAGCATTCGGCATAATCTCAGTATGAACGCTGTGAGTTTTCTTCCAATTCTTTCATAACTGGTACTGGGAACTCCAGCAAGCGCTTTTGACTTGGGTTTTAATGATCAATTTCATAGGCATTTACGAAGGGCGAAAGCAAATCTAGCGACACAAAAAAATCCTCAGAGTGGGTGCTAGAAGCCTGGGCTATCCGTAATGGTGTGCAGAGCACAACCCGATACCGTAAAGGAAACCCAACACGCCGTGGTGGTTCAACTAATCATCGATCGAACGGGAATATCTCCGTGCGAGCATCGTCGGGACGTCGGGGTGGCGTTAATACCAAAAACAAGACCATTGGAACAAGGCGAGCGATGTTGAACCGGACTGCAAACCTAGCTTTGTCGAACAGACAAATCGAAACCGTTAATAAGCCTATTGTGCATAATCGGCCGAGCTACAATTATCTCCCCAGCACAGTTACGGCGGTTAACCCTTCGAATCAAGCGGATTGGATAATGCGCCCTGTTCCCTCAGTAGCAGCATTACCTACTCAATACAACTACAACGAGCCGATACTTCATCAAGGGTTGGGGAACTTTTTCCCAAACGAACAAATTCAAAATTTGTTCATACATCCCCAGGAGCCGATAGATGATGGGACGAATAGCTTCATATGGGACTCAACATCAAGCGGGAGCACATATGCCTAAACGCTCTCATCCTACTACAAAATCTAGTCTTGCTCTAGACAAAGCGGACCATTCTCCGTTCTTTGCTAGCCAAGCCTATACTGAAGAGACGTAATCTGGATTTCTTTTCAGGGTAACAAGCCCGTTTTCGGACATGGTTTGGTTCAATCTGGGGTTCATGCGTGGAGTTTTGGCCTCCCATATCAGTTGCTTGTTTTCCTCTTGTTTTCCTTTACTAGCGGCATTTCGGTGGATCAGGGATCTCAATGTTTTTCGGCGTTTCTTTGTACCCATAGTCGGCTCCGCGTCACATTTTCACATGAAGATACCTCCTTGCACTTACACCCCAAACCTTGTTAGATTTGCGTCAAGAAGACGATTGTGAACGAAACCCACGGAATTCACTCACGTCTAAAAAGGGATACGATAGAGATGATTACGAATGATTTCAAAAGCGAGATAGAAACATAGATAGGCGGCGTGGTTAGCACTCATGAGCCATGGGAGGAACTGGACAACTTTGTACCACGCCGCTGTATTACTATATCAAAGGCGCGATCAGTTACGCAGAATCAACATAATGATGAAACTGTCTTTCTGTCTCTTCCTCTTGCTCCATTGTGACGAATCGTATGTACCCGCTGTCTGTAGTCAAGAAATTTTAATGTAGTTAGGAGTAACACCCATGGTACTCTGGACAGGAGTGATAGGACACGAGCCAACGCAGACTCAAAACGTACGGCGAGGGCAAGGGCGAGGCATATCCGCATACCATGTTCCTTGTGCTGGCGCTCACCAGGTAGCGCTTTTTCTCTGTGTCCTCTACTGAAAGCTACACCGAGCAGAACCAAACCGGACTAAACGGTGCAACATTTCTACACCGGCCCGGGACATCCCTCGCGCTTACATACCCTGGACTAGTAGGTGTAGTAGCCCAACGGCCGGGCCCCCATATTTACCCCCAAGGTTTAGCTAGGCGAGACTAGCGTATTAATCTGCTAATATGCCGAGATCGTGAGATTTATAGTTAGGGTACCTAATGTTTTTGTGGCTTTTGCTCTGAACAGGTAATAAATACCTACCTATCTACCTTCCTCCTTACTAACCTACCTATTTTCATATGATGTAGGTCCGATATGTAGGACCGAGCTGCCAAACTTGAGTTTAGGAATGTCTCTCTCAATCTCGGCCCTTCCCGTCCACAGTAATATGTAATATGTATTTCCTAATATTGTTTATCCGCCATAATACACAAGGGCTGTGTAATACACGGAAACAAAACAAGGTGGAGGAAGTGGAAGTGGAAGTGGAAGTATCTATACAACCGACTACTTGATAATACCGTGTGTGTTATACGATCGCGAACAATAGCCCATCTAAGAACTAGGCACGTCAAGTTAGGGGGGGGGTGACGGGAGGGAAGTGGGACTCAAGAGAGTCAAGTTAGCCCGTGATGTAGAAGTGGTAGCACGATCTTGGCCAGGTGGACAGTTCTTTTACCCCAGGGTTGAGGGAACTACTACGCGGCACGCCACCTCATTGGGTGACCTCGCGCTGCCACACAATAACAACCCTCCCTCGCGCCTCATGCCGCTCGCCTAGTCCAGGGGAGGGGGTATAGGATATCGGGTATAGGGTAGGGGGTAGGGGGTAGGGGGTAGGAGCAGAGAGAGATAGAGACAGAGATGAGGGGGGTGTTGGCCGGCCGGCAGGCAGCTCTGTGCTATCGAGGGCGAAAATGTGATACCTAGTTGGACAGCCAGGCTCCCGGGTTTGAGGCTAGACGAGAGATGTGCGATGACTAAACCCCCACCCAGTAAGTATTAAGTATTGAGTATGTTGCTGATGCCGCTGGTGTACCCAAGCCAGGCCGGCCGCTTGACTCTTAGCGTTACATGCATAGCCATAGCCTGCCTGGCTGGGTGTGCATTGGCGAGGATGTGGAGAACGGGCATCCTTGCTGGTGATCCTGGCGATCTCCCCCCTTGGCCATCTTACTCCTACTCCTCTCCTCATTCACATGGGAGCTATACTACACCACACCGGTCTGACTGCGCTAGTCCGGGATTCGGGATATGAGAAAAATATTCCCTGGGGCGGGAATTCACATGTGTACAGACGCGCACGAGCGGCTATGGGCGATGGACTGTGCGTTTCGGCCCATTCCAGAATGGCGGAGTACGCCTTTGTTTCGAGTTGGGGATACCTACCTAGAGCTGTGCGCGAGGAGGTCTATAGTAGGGGTCAGGGGTGTTTTATTGTGACTAGTGGTAGGTGGTGAATGGGTATTGTTGGACCACGAGGGGGGGGGGGGGCTAATGAGGGCCATGTAAACACAGTATATAGTCTTTTTTGTCCATTTCCGTCTTTTTTTGTTCAGATGACGCAAAAATGAGTGCTGGAGTTAGCTCTGGGGTAGTTAGTGTAGGGGGTTTCTGTAGCAGCGGGAATCTTTAAACGGCCGTGGATTGGCAGTGCTGCTTGCTAGGCTATCCCCTTCGGCAGACACCCGAATACCTTACCGCTCTCCCTTTCCATAAACACGAGTTCTTGTGCCATTCTGACGAATGGGACACATGTACGCTACACCGAGATGAACATACGTGGCGGTGAGACTGGAGAAAGAAGAAGCGGCTCCATTTTCCGACTCCTTAGCCACCCCATCTACACATCGATCTATCTAAGGCACGCGGGATGGGCCACTCCCTTAAGAAAGCTTGTTCTCTAGCTGCTATCGCCCTATCATAATCACTACAGACAGAGTTCCACGTTTTCACAGACCAGGATATGGACACGTGCAACCCCCCTTTTTTAACTCTGATAAAAAAAGTCATACTATCAAGGAATACAGCGGTGTCTTATGACCAAGAGGGAGAGAGAAAGAGGGGTTATCATAGAGACTCGGAGGACAATGACAAAGTCAATGGCACGAAAGGTATAGTGTGTGTCGTAAGGGGCTTGTTTTTTTGCCGCTGGGCACAGCAGCGGAGATGTCACACATACAGTATCAATAACTGCCAACCTACCTAGGCAACTAAACTAAGCCTAGAACTATAAGACAAGAAAAAGTACCATTCGACACGCGGGAAGATGGAACAGAGAGTGGAGCGAGGCGTGGATGAGAGTCTAGAAACAAGACAAGACAAGACCAAAAAAAAAAAGACCACGGCCGCTCCCCTCCCGCCTTCGCCCGTTAGCTAGTGCAGCAGTTAGCGTCACGCGTAGGTGTTAGACGCCAACACGTCTTTCTTCCCCGTTTCCTAGCCTTGCAACGCGTCTTGGCGTTGACCTTTATGTCTCAAATCTTGTCTACCTGGGCAGAGTTAAAGATAGCGTTAGCGTGAACGGTCTGAATTAAAGGTGAAAGCGGCTAAAAAAATTTTCTTTACACCAAGTACAGTTTCTAACGGGGGATCTACAAGGTGGACAGAAAAGGCATTTCTTTCAGCTTGCGACCTGTACCTTTTTTATTTCATTAATTTGAAGCTCTCGACGATCCTAATGCAGGTACGGCGTAGCAAAAATTCTTTCTTGTCTTATTCTATCATGATATGGTTCTGGCCATGCGTCCCTGTGCCTCAGTTTCCTGGACGGGTCTTGTGTTTCATTGTAAAACGGATTGCAAATGGCTCCTTGAGATTATTAATCCCGTGCCTTGCTTTACTAGAGCCCAACTAGAAAGTGCAAATTTAGGCCGTAATGGAGACGTTGAATAAAAGAAGACAATGTGACTATAGGTGGGTAGTTAACTCGAGACATAGAGATTGTACATTGATGGACAGGTGTTGGTACTTCGGATACTTTGGTCATGATTTCAACTCGGCCATTTTGCGGGTAGCGTGTTTCCAGCAAGGCAGTAAACATCGCATAGGCCACCTTGATCCTTAATCGTACGCCGAAAAGCAAACAAAAGGTGAGCTCTAGGTGTGAGGGATTCCCTTCACACCGGTTCCTGGTACTGGTTCTGGTTCACGCTCTGGCTCTAGCACTGTTCCCAGAAGCGTGAAGAGCCACAATGTGCTGTCATTGCATGAGTGTGATCATTCATGTCGTAGTGCTTACCCCTATCCCTTGGTATCATCTCATTCAAATATTTTTCCAAGTCACTTTTAGAGAAATCAAGGGGGCACAGCACTCTAAGTGAAGCAGCTGTACAGGATACGTGCGACACTATTATTATATGGAGTGTGGACGTAACAGATACCTAACCACGCAGAAGCACGCTATGGCTTCATCACCTTTGTCCCCAAGAAGTTAGAATAGTCCCCTATATTTTGTAGACGAGAGCTTGGCCCTTCCGGTTGAGGGAATTGCTTCACCGATTTGTAACATCTAGGGCTTGGTTCTGGGATTTAGAGTGTGGAGGTTGTAGGTTGCTATTCGAACTACCTAACCCTTCACCTACAAAATGGTAATATGAAATGTACACAATGGGCCTTTGATGATGGCTCTTTGATTACAGATAGCATAATACCACCACTAACTCCTCATTGAATTGTTTTATTTATTTCTACTTGAGATAGGGAGAGGGCTTGTACACAGCTTAGACCATTCCAGCATCCATTATAGTATCCATATTCATGTCCATTAGTGTCTATCTTAGTGTCCGTCATAGTATATATAATAGCTTCCATGTAAATATCTCCATGAGTGGCGGGTCATCCATATCACCGGTATAGAATAGCCGTTAAATGGGGTTGGCTTGTGAAGATCATCTCAGTTAACCGCTCTGTAGTCCGCTATAGTTGGTGCCTGGGGTTAACGTGACGCTAACAACTAGAGGTGATCACTACGCTTCAGGGGAGACTACCCGACGCACATAGTATCCTGCATTAAGTCTTGACATTAGTTTTTTTTACCTGGGTCCAGCTAAGAGACTATTTACAAAATGAGTTCTGTATTCAGGAGCCGCCTAGAACCCACATATGGCCTGATAAGTGGAGTGGGCTCTTATGTACGAGGTATCTTGAGCGCTTTGGGCTGGGTTGGGTGGAGGGATAGCAGTATGGTATATTGTCGAGAATCGTGGTTTTGGTTCTTGAATAGATTTCTAGCTTAACCTCTCCGTCACATCCACAGCATCTCCTATAGTTAGCCATTTCGTTGGTTCCAGGCAGACCACTCTGCCATGGATGATCTTCTTCCTCCTCCTCCGACTCCTTAAGGGCAGCTGACTCCTCTAGGGAGGTTCAAACACCGGCCATGTTGAAGTATCTGAACCCATCAGACTCTTACAGCACTAGTAGGACCAGAGTTCATAGATAACAGCTGCTTGGGCGCATAAAGCTTCTCAGTATCCAAGATACACCGGCTCATGTCCTTGCTTAATGTCCTTCTATCGGTTTCTCCATTGTTCAGTATGTGACGATCTTGCCATCGGTAAGACTAGGGCGACGTCTCGTTCCGTCTGGTCGGTATTCATTTGACCAAGTAGAGATAGCTGCCTGGTTCCGGTGTTAACTCTACACCGAAGATCTTGTTTGTCTTTCTTAGGAGTGACAGCAGCTATTAGTCGGTACGCTTGGATTACCATAACAAGAATATCATAATGCTAGAGTCCCTCCTTGGGGACCATCTCCTTTCCAAGTACCTATGCGAAGAGCGGATACTGTCCTGCTCGAGAATTGACATCTTCAGAGGTAACTGATCTACCAGAAATACATCTCCTTTCTCCATGCAAAATATTCGTCGGTCCAAGAAATATATTACAACGTTACATTAAAAATACTAAACGCTTAGGTCGTTACAAAAGCGATCGGAAGTGCCTGACATATGTATGTATCATTGTGGATATACTTGTCAGATCTCGTTCTCCCCGCCAATCTGGAGCAATCCAGATGTGTGGTTCTCTATCCAAGCTTAGAAGAAGTAGCTATTGGCCTCTTAATTTTCCTCAGGATCTAAATACATCCGGTGATAGGCAATATTCAATGTAGATGCCATAATAAGTAGTAACATGGTTGCATTGCAGCCGGTCAAGGGTCGGAGACTCTATCACATGCATTATCTCGATAATCGATCGAAGGTCTTGACACGTCATATTACACCTGCATACCTACACAGATGACTGGCATCATTAAAACGAACGCGGGTGTTGGCAGGCAGGATGCGTGAAACCTCATGACACTACCGTAATAGCCATGAGCCGGGTTCTCGGAACAGGATACCTACTTACCTGATACATGGAGACAAAACGACGATATGTTAATCAAAAATAGATGGACAGTAACATCGATACCACCTCAATAGCTGCGGATCGTTGAGGATCAGGAACCATGCAATTTACCTAGTAATCGTAAAGGATCGTTGTCGCCACGTCAAGTCTACCATCTGCCTTGCTATCCGAGGTCTTGTTGGGCGATGGAAAAATGAGCTATCGTTTTTCTTTTTTTAATCTTAGGTAGAGCATAAATGGCGATAGGAAGAGTCGTGACGGAAATAGCAAAATCGTGATCAATTTGGCACACTAAGAGAATGTCATGCTGCTGGAATACTACTCTATTCTGCACGATTGTGGACCTTACATCTCTATGACCTGGTTAACCTTCGACTGTCCAATCCCTGTATGCATCAAGCGGCATTTGACCCCCCATCATATAATCTACCGCAGAGCCTCTTAGCATTCCGTTTATACTCCGAGCCATGAATGGCGGCAAGACTCCAATCACTTCCGTTTTGCTATCTCCAGGTACACAGCTTTCGCTAAAGGGATTATTAATCCGACTCCTTGTCGTTCTAGGCGGTAACCTAAGTCCAACCTCCTGCGCGGCAGCCACTTCCTTTCGGCGTAAGGTCCCGGATGCTCTACCCGTTACACCCAGACGCACTATTACGTTGAGAGCGAGCCCTCCGCGCCGCGCTGCAGTTAATCTTCTCAAAATACGCCGTGTGATGCGGATCATGGTATCGCCGGTGGGTCACGGGAGTCGCCTGTATGCACGAAGAAACGCTGGAGCAACGAAAAATACCTTGCAGATATGGCACACGAAACTGCGCAGCTGATACAAACGAGCGGTCGGATCGAGAGCGAGGGTACAGAGGACAAGGAGAGCCCCGGGGTAACGCTGGAGTAGGTGGCTCCCATTATGAAGACTGTGGCCTCTTCGAAGCATTCGCCTGTCGTACGCGGATGGACGCTGACGTGTTTGTTATGACTCCTGACCTGAATAGTACGTCGAGCTACTCGAGAGCTCTCGTCACAACTCGGGTGCCACGACTTGCTGGATGTTGATCAATGCACTACTGGAATATGAGTGCGTCAGGATACTATAGTGTTGGTTACATTTCGCCTGGAAGTGTAAATAGCTAGTGTAAACGGCCAAGGTCGCATGGAGGTACAGAACTGCGCGAGTGATCAAAGTATTAGTTACATGGTATCCGCGAAGGGGTCATGAAGCAACAATACGAGAGTGTAAGGCGGTAACAAAGGTGCTATCCGCAGCGAATAAGGTCGTAGAAGACTTTCCTCATGACCGTCGTTCGAGGAGGACTCAGCCGTCTGGGCCGTCGCATAACCATAGCCAAAGACCCAAGGACTATGAGATATCTCGGCCGGTTCACTTCCCGGTGTTATCCCGGTGTTACATGCTCAGCATGCCTGTGTCGAGGTATTTCCTGTCCTTCCGTCTAGGAAGAAACTGCCGCTCTGTCTGCAGTAGAGTGTGACCTAGTGAGGAATGTTGTGCTTCATAGCTTCTGATTCTCCCCGAAGACACAGGTTCTTTCAAACGGGTCATCTCCTAGCCAATAGATGTACCTCGACTCAAATGATACCGCTTTGCATCACTAAAAGAAAACTGACGTTAAAGCTGCAATGATGTCAACTTCTTACGGTTTTGTCATCTGTCATATCAAAACGCCGGTGAAGCGTCGCTCAACGCCGAGAAGACTGCCACGTGGTGAGTGCCGTCGTCAGCGCCGTAGCAACGCCTTTGTATTGTAGTTGTTAGTATCACTATGAATACCCCGGGGTGGCTCAGTTTCGTCAAGAGTGACTTGAGGGTACTTCGAGTTTTGGAATGAGGTACACGAGTTACATTGAAGGATGTAGTTTTAAAGTAAACACTGTGTTGCGACTTAGCACTGAAATTGGAACTAAAAGCTCGACCTTTTATTCAAAAGGTAATCCCAGCCCTGTGAAACAGTAACTTAGTTCGTTGGATCGGATTTAGACTTGGCCAGAATAGGCGAGGCAGTATAGTCGTCACCCTCCACAGATTAAAAAGAAATAAAGGCTGAATAAGTAGAAATTCCACTGTCTCACTTCCAAAGGTCTCTACTACCACGTATGGCCAAGTGCCTATAAAGAAGATAACTTACCGTAAAGGACACATGCATTGCGCTGGCGTGGCATTGAGACACAAAGTGTTGCCCCAGCCCTCCTCCTGCGAAGCTTGAAAACTACTGGCCTGCCTAAGTTAGGCGAATAAGTTGCCGATCGTGATCGCCGAGGCAAGGATGACGGCTAGAGGGATGGCCAATACAGGCGAGTTGGGTCACCTCTAAGCCCCCCCTCACGAGACAGTATTGTCAACCCCTGCGGGCGGAAAGGCAAGGCGTTCCTTGAGGTAAAGGACGTAATAGACCGCTAATTGGACCGAGTCTAACCTGGCACAAGTCGTCACATACCTTACACCATCGTGGAACTCTGATTAGGGACTTGAAGGAGGGCACGGGAAATTCCCCACACCTGATTCGTCGCGCGACTGGGCTAAAGGTCAAAGTTGCCAGTAAGGGAGCCGTTTACACTATATGTGGGACACACTACTCTCCCCAAAGGAGCGCCTTGAGCAGCCCTGTATATGACTTAGCTGGTTTCTACTACTCCTCTCCTGGTATAGAGAGAGATCTCTCTAGCAGGGAATGCCTAAGCGGCAATATGCCCGGTCAACTTGAAGTATGCCTATCTACTGAAGGAATGAGAGGTTTTACAGATCGATACGTATTGTTCTCACATGACCCCCTATCCAATGACACTGTATAACTAGATAACTCACGTAGCACAAGTCACCACGTATGATTTCCCAGTCTACTTGATAGGGGCGTAGAACATCGGATCATATGAAACTTTTGCGCCCTCGACGTTCTATCGTATGATCCTGTCACTGCTGGATACCATGACGAAATTAAATAAGCAACTACCAAGAATATGCCTGTCGTGTTTACTTAGTGAGGTATACCAAAAGATTCCGAAGACGCGTCCTGAAAACGCGTCATCTGGTCAGCTATCTGTGGTCTTTTCTACTCTAAGACAAGACTACGCCCGCTACTGCTAGAATTTTTCTGTCTCTGTAAGCCTGTATGAAAGAGTAGAGCATATACGCAGGAATATAATGAATAATATAACGAAGAACTATATTGAAAAACACCAAAATTCTGCATCCAAGAAGTGTTGGGTTAGAAACGAAATATCAGTAGCACCATAAGTCGTCCGTAGGAAAAGGACCTCCTTAGTTATATTAGCCTTGTTGTATACCTCGCGCCTCATTTCTCTGCTTCAATTGCTCTGCCTGGAGGATCGTATACATGCGAACAAGATGATGATTGAACTTTGAAGTCTGAGAAGATTCATCCTAAGGGTTATTAGAGTCAGTAAGCCATCTCTGGAAGTAGGGGAATTTCTCAAGAATACGTACGCCTTCCCCAAGTGCTTTCTTGATTAGATCTGCGTAATTGCCCGTGAACCTGGCCTTCCGTGGCTGCACTCCACGGGTCGGCGGAGGGGCTCCCCCTCGACCTCTCCCACCTCTCCCACCTCTTCCATCTCCTCCTCCTCCTCTACCGCCTCTTCCACCTCTTCCATCTCCTCCTCCTCTCCCACCTCTCCCACCTCTCCCACCTCTCCCACCTCTCCCACCTCTTGCTCCCCTACCGCCTCTCCCACGCGCTCGCGCCCCTCGGCCTCCTCGGCCTCCTCGGCCTCCTCGCCCACGGCCTGCCCCACCTCCTTGCCCATCGCCTTGCCCATCGCCTTGCCCATCGTCCGAATCATCCGAGTCATCGTCGCTACTTGTAGGGGGTGTATCGGGTTCGTCAGGGTCCGGCCGCTCCGGGGGTTGTCGGATGTTCGACACCAACGGTACTCCGTATTCTAGCATTACTAGTCTGCATGGTTCTCGGAAGACCGGGTAATCGTTTTCGAGTTCCAAGATAAAGTCTAGCTTTGCTCTGTTGGATACGGGATTCGGCTGCGGGCATGTGTGAAAAGAGACGTCCTCCGGGCTGACGTATCCATCGTCGCCTGAATCATCCCCACCTGAGTTATTGTCATCCGAATTGTAACTATCATCAGAATCGCTGTTCTGCCCAAAGCTGCCTTGACTGTTGTTTTGACTGTTGTTTTGACTGTTGTTTTGACTGTTGTTTTGAATGTTGCCCTGACTGCTGCCTTGACTTTGAATGTTGCCTTGACCGCTGCCTTGGATGTTGCTTGGCACATTGCTTGGAATGTTGCTTGGGATGTTGCTTGGAATGTTGCTTGGAATGTTGCTTGGACTGTTGCTTGGGACATTGTTTGGACTGTTGCTTGGACTGTTGCTGCCCTGGATAACGTTGCCCTGATTATTACTGCCCTGACTATAGCTGCTATGAAAATAGGCGGCATGAGCATGCGTGCCCTGGTTGGAATTCTTCGGACTGTTGCTACCTTGACTGTTTCCACCAGGACCATTATTACTATCTTGACCGTTACCGTCTTTGACATCACCGTTTTGGATTTCGTTAGACGGGTTGCCATTGCCGCTGCTATTGCCGATGCCATCATTATTGCCGTTGCTGTTGCTGTTCCCGTTCCCGTTGCCGATACCATTGCTATTGCCACTGCCATTGCCATCATCATCGCCATTGCCATCACCGTTGTCATCACCACTGTCGTCGTCTTCATCGTCGCCGTCTTCATCGTCGCCATTGTCATCATCTTCATCAACGGCATCATTGCCAGCCCCATGGGCACTACTGTCACCCCCACTACTGCCATCATCCTTGCTACTGCTAGGTCCCTCCGTACTAACCTCCTCCCCGGCTATAATATCCCTGACAACGATGGTGTCTTCGCGGTCACCCGGCAATGGCCACCATTCGTACTACATAGACGGACAGTCAATATTTAGTCTCCTTGGAGAAATAAATCCATTTAGAGGTCTGTAAGGTCTGAGATCTGCGAAGAACGCAAATGAAAGCATATAATACGTACTGGTAATAAGCGTTTTGGCTTTGTCCAAGAAACGTCAATTCGTCTGAATAGTAGCACTCCATAGTTAGCATTATCTTTACGCCGAGTTGTGGGGAGAACTGAAATAAGGCCTCCCGAGTCTAAGGGGCTCGACACGATAATGGCGAGTAAGTGTACACTGGTTCAGGATAGTAAGACGTATCTGAGAGACTGGAAAATATCCGTAATATTTATCTCCTTCCTAAGGTCTTTCTCTTTCCCCTTTGTCTTTTTTTTTTTTTTGCCCCTTTTTCTTCGCAGGGACAGCTGTAGGAGCAACTAGGAAAAGGGGGGGATGGGGGATCATCCAATTCTTGTGTAGAAAACCCCCCAGCTTTTTGCCATGCTACAGATGCGTAAAAGCCCAGATAGTTGGAGCACTCACCGATACCAATTGTCACCTTCAGGGTCTGCGGGCGGGACGCAATACCGTCGAACCATTCTCATTGCCAACGGCAGCACAATATCAACCATGTCATGCAAGCCTGGTACACGATATGAATTCTGGAGCAAGACAAAGCCATTTTTCTGGGAGTCTGTAATCCGGCTGTTCTGACAGTTCGCATACTCCCAATATTCCAACGTTTCAAGTAGATCGTCAGAATATGGCCTGTCGTCATCGTCCATTCTCCCGTTGATATCGCTACCTAGCATCATATGAGTCCTCCGTATCCAGTTGATTCAATGTTACCCTGTGATATCTTAAGGGGGCGATAGGGTTTTATCCTCCCGATAATCTAAAACGGGCTACGGCTTGAGAATGTAGCGCGACACAATAGGCATATTCCAAAGATAAAACTTACATGGCACACTTTCCGGGAAAGAGGCACGATCTTCATCCTGAATGTGACATAGACAAAGTGTCTTGACGACCGAGAAGATGGCGTATACATCCTGCCAGGCCTCAGCCACCCTTTCTTGACCCCAACGGCCTCCTCTGATTCTGCGTGCGTCATCACCAGCTCTAGCAGAGTGGCCGAAACCTCCGAGGACGACCTCGGGAAACGCGTTCGACCGGAAACCCACAACAGGCTCCTCTTCTGAGGCTGGTCGTTCGCCATAGTGTATCAAAATGTTGTCAGCGGTTATGTTGCGATGATATAGCCCTTTTATCAAGTAAGCGATCAGCTCCTCTGCTTTACTCTTTGATTTTCGGTGTCAGGGGTTAACTCACGGACCCAATGAATAGGCGCCTTGTCATCGCCGGGCAAGCATCCGGTATGCAAGTACCTCACAGCTTCAACGAGTGTTAAGAGCACATGCCATACTAGATACAGTCAGTTGGGTATTACTCCTTATAAGCTTAAACGAATTGGTAGCATCCAGGGCATGTAAGATTTCGAACAAATAACAGATTAATAACGGTAGGTTTTCTCGGTCCGGCAATCAGTAGAAGATTTAAAGAAAACCGTTTTCACTTACTGAAGTGTTCGGGAATTGGCCGTGCTAAGTTGATGTATTGCTGTTGAAGTTCTGCTAGAGTACCACCGTTGTAGAAGCTGCGAATTTCAGATGAGCATATGTCGTTATACCGGGAAGAAAATACAATGCTCACTCAAAGTATAACGAGTAGGTCCCGTCACCAAGGTCCTGCCAGAGTCGCAGCTCGTTAAAATAGGTCCTCTGGGTACCGCGTACCAGAATTCGTGATGGTACGAGGCGTTCGGCCTGTGGTGCGGCCGATAACCGCAGCTCTTCAGCGAGCTCACCTGGTCTCCGAGTGTTATCTGGAAAGTCTTGAGTTAGTACTTACGGAATACGATGACAGTAGAAATACGTGGCACCGGGGCATCCCGACAACAGCGAAGTAATTTTTGCGAAAGTTACGTCAAGACGGAGAATGGCATACCCGGTTCAATCACTTTATTAACAAAGATCCCTCCAGTCTGTACGGATTGTACCGCCATGGCATTACGACCCAGCTGGTCTACGAAAATGAAACCATTTTGTTGGATTGAAGGATCGGATGACCACTGGTCGCTCCAATGTGCATCTGTGAAGGGAATATGCACGCCACGATATCTGTAAGGACCGTGCGGATCGATCACAATGGGCACTGGCGGTTGGTTGGCCCCTGAGCCACCCGCGCGGTTGGTCCTGCTTTTGGCTGCTGTCTTTCTCTTCCCCGTCATTTTATCGAAGCAGTGAAATATTGGATTGTAGTCTGAGTGACCCACTGATTGAAGGGTCATGATGCGAGCTTTTTGATTTTACAGGCTTCATTAGCATCTATTAGTGGTGAACAAAGGTGCAAATGAGATAGCTGCCCGTTTCCGGGTGTCGATGATGCGCCGTCAGAATTATCCTTTATGATAAGCAGCCCTCGTCGTTGTTAGTGATTATATTCTATTTGTACTCCTATACAATCTATTCAGAAAACTAAGGCGCCAGTAACCAATTATACTACTGTCAGCTGATGGGCGCTAGTAAACGGCTACAATGCCAGAACGTCAACAACTACCTTTGTGTCCAATATCCCGTACGGGCTGTATGTACGCATGTGCTAATAGAGTGTTTTTAAGCCTATGGGGTATGAAGTATAGTCTTGTAGAACATATGTAATTATTGAAACCTGCTAGGTAGTCATTGATGCCCCGTACATAGCAATAGATATGAAATTTCGGTACAGTTACTTGCACTAGATACTCAGTTAGCCTCTACATCCTTTTCTTCTTTCTTTATTCCGGGGCAAAGCTTTATTGCGATTGATTTCGATCTATAGATTATTACAATCACTGAAATCTATATACAGGAATGCATGGGTAATCTCATCTGTGCACGAAAGGGAAAGGTAGGGTAAAAGAATACCGCAGCCTTTAGAGCTGTAATAGGCTCAGAATTTTCTCTTTTTCCTTGCTGGAACCGTACTTTTCTTATTTAGTTCTTTTTCTAGCTCAGCACGTTTTCGCTCAGCTTTCTGTTCGTCAGTCTCAAGCTCTTCCGGCTCTACTGGAGCGTCGGAGTGAAGTTTCTTAGGGTCCTTGTGAGGTTTGTGCCCTATGGCACCTATTTTTCCGACCTCAGTCTTCTTGGATAACGCAGAGTCATCACTCGCAGCATCATGTGGGGAGTTCACCAGAGCAGTAGCAGTAGCCTTGGACTTCCCCCCTATTCGACCTAATGCTCCTTTACGTGGTGTCGTTGGCGCTCTCGTTGAGGACCGCTGAGGCTTCGGTGAGCCGTCACTGTCAGAATCTGAGCCAGGCGCCGTCTCATCATTAGCATCTGCAGACAAGTCCGTTGTAGTTGCAGGCCTCGTTGTCTGAGATGGTTGCTTCGGCCTTCCAATTGTCCCTAAGCGAGCTTTAGGCTGCCCAGTGCGTGTCGACGATTCAGACTGCTCTTCGTCTTCCGTCTCTGATGCCGTCTCGTCATCATCAGCCTGTAGAGTCCGGGATGATTGGCTGACAGCGGGATCCTGAGCGGGCATCTTCATATTTCCAGGTCTACCTATCCTGAAATGAGGCCTATTTCGTGATCGCATGGAAGGGCTATCAGGACCATCGGATCCGTTACTATCGGTGGCTTCATGTATCGCCTTCTCCTTTTTTGAATTTTCGGTAGTGGGCGATCGTGATAGACGATGCCTCGGTGTGATTTGTACTTGGAAATGTTCTTCTACATCTTCCGATGAAGCCATGATGTCACTGACTTTCTCCTTTGGTTTTTGGCGAGTGGTACCAGTTTTGAACTCGGAGGCCGTATGAAATTCCGAGCTGAGTTTTGTCCACCAGTCGTTCAGCGTCTCGGATATACCCAGTTCCGTATCCTTTGCCTGACTGAAATCTCGACCACTAAAGACGCTATGTAACAAACTTAGGGCATTTTGCGGACTTTCTACGTTTCGTTGTGATCTCCATTTTTCTTCATCGAAAGGGGCAAGACCCTTGATGCGCTCCTCAGCAGCAGCTCTGGTGATCGCATGCTTAGCTGAAAGTGAGTTGAAGATGAGTTCCAATGGAGCATGCATCGTACTTAGTTTGTCAAGCAACCTTGTAATGATAGCATCCTTCTCCTTGAGTTGGCTCATGAGGTCCTCAGCCTCACGGGACTGTATATAGTGCTCTTGTATAAGGGGTAACACGAGCTCCGAGGCTAGTGAGGCAGGCTGGCACTTGACTAAATGTACAGGCCATTTGAGAGCATTGAGAGGGTGCGGGAGTTCGCAGGTAATGCGCAGCGTGAGGCCATCACGATTCTTAGAATGAGGCTCAGTGGCCGTGGCTATGCCGAGGCGAGTGAGGCGATGATCCGGCGACGTGGGATCAAAGGCGGCCTTGAGCTTGGACAAGAATACAGCCCATTGTTCGGGATCGGCATCAACCAAGTCGATGCTCGTGTTCTCCTGGAGACTTCGCAAGAGGATTCCCCTCCGGTCCAGCTTCTCTACCCACACGTTGGCAAGGTCAGTGACGTGTAACGTGTACGACGTCTCGCCGAAGCGGGCAGATACGAGGAGCGCCGGCAGGGTTGGGAAATGAGGTAGAGGGTACCATTTAGAAGGCGACTCAGAAGGCGACTCCATCATTCCCGTTCTTCCGGCTATTCCAGTGAGAGAGTCGGCGTCATCCAATCCGGACTGTACCCATCGGACGATTGGAAGTCTATCGAGGTGAGGACCCGGGGTATAAAATGAGAATCCAGGTAATGGGGATGAGATGAAGTTGGATCAGCTGATTAATGTCAAGGCTGCCGTCGTATTCTACCTAAGTAGGTACTTGCATGGGTGCGACTTGCACAGTGTGGATTAAGCAGGATTATCAACTTTGATACTGTATCGGTGACATTCAAGTAGGTACTTCAGTTTCAGCCTATCCGGTCTAGGCTAGCAGGTAGTTTTCCAAAAACCAAATAACCCATGATAACTCATGTATCCGAGTGTCCAGAGAAATGCTACATATACCTACCTAGGAGGTACTTTAGAAGCAACCTTCAACACCAGCTAATATTCGACAACCGCCCGTGGTAACACGCCATGTCTCAATCGCCAACGCCTACCCGGCAGCAGCCATCTATCTATCTGCACATGTAGAGGTACTACATACTGAAGCAGTTGTCCGCCGCAACCTTGGAGACCGCAGAAACACCGCAACTCGCACAAATTCCCGAAGCCAAGGGCCTAGGCTGCCTGCAGCAGCGGGACTACTACGTCGTGCCTCATGCTATGCTATTAAAGGGCCGTCCGCTGTCTGTCTCACCGCAAAAGCCAGAACGTCTCGGGTCACGAGCTGGTACAGAGGAGTTCCCTTCAGCTACAGCACGGATAATCTCATGCACACGCTACACGTACCTCGGGTCGTCTACGGGTTAGAGGAGATGAGATGAGATGAAATGAATCCGTCTGTTAGATACAGGCGGGGGCAGCCAGCCAGGCGGGTATGTTGACACGGGCATGACTATATGGGTATACCGATATGGTAATCGTCGCACAAAACCATCTCTAGTTACTACAATGGAGATGCGAAGGACCACTGAAGACACATCCTGTAACGTTTTAGTTATCTACAGGCTCGCACCGGGAAACCCGCGCCTGGGTGTTTAGACTCCTACGTCCGTATGTGGCCCGGAAACCCGCATATGGACACATTCAATTTGCAGACCCTGATGCGAGTCTATAAAATGAACAGTCATATGTAGGTGTTCTATGTGTCACTGAAACAAGTTTCTAACGACTAACAGACATGGTAGATCTTATAGATAACGAGTATTAACTGTACACTAAAGCGGTAATGGTAAATAAAATCTATTTCGTGTCAAGATCGAATCTGCGCAGCTGGCAAATCAGCATGGTGCCGTTACACCTAATCACTCTTTAACGTCCTGAATGTTATTAAACTAACAAGCCTACCTTATAACACCTAGTTAATATACCCTAAAGCCTAAGTGAGACCAATGCACATGACAGTTATCATATATAGTTATATAGATACTCTTAGCGTTAAAGACAAGGATTGAGAGGGCGTCAAGATACGTGAAATAGACATCCTAGATCGACGTAGAATTAGAGTTGTGCACACAGTTTACGACCGGTGCACATAATAATCAAACTAAACCCTAGAAACAAGCACTGACATTACAGTACAGGTATGTTAATCTATACGTAAACACACCCCTATAGTCAATCATCAAGATATAGATGAGCTAACCAGCGAATAACCATATAGCGCTGTTAGGAATCGAACCAAGCTCCTAATTAGTAGACCTACACTAGGCGTGCACCCATCACCTGATATGTGTTTAGGCGCAAGTTATAGACAATATACATAAATCTCCCAACGCCTGACAGCTATTTATGAAGGCTGTTAGCATGCAATTCTACTGAGGTATTAGAGTAATGTAAACCGATCCCATATGTGCCGTTCTCCCGACACGAATATCAGCCCCAATTTTCATACGCCAAATTAAGTTTTAACCTTTATAGCCCCATAGAGGAATAGATTTCAGGCGCGATTGATGACTTGGATCAAATGCCCGCATAGGTGGTACCAATGAAGTCAGCGCCGCAGATTGCTACTCGTTCATGCTCACCTAAGCTGGCTCCCCATGACCTCAATTCGTCTAACGTATAGTTTGAGCGAGCCAGGATAGATGGTAATCCATCCGTTTTGCCGGGAGAGATGGTACCCTCGCTATTATTACCTCTTTCCTTAGATAATATCGTAAATCGCAGGACAACCTCGGTGACCGTGACTAGGATGCTGACAATAATGAGAATGATGATGATCCATGTGATCGCACTCATTTTCGAGTCAGCAACTGAGTCGGAGAGTATCTCGGCAAGGTCGAGGAAAACGCGGCATCGCTCATTGAGCACCTTTGTGCGTGGGTCGATTTCAAGATAGTCGCGAATGGCGACATACAGGGGATGCAGTGTGGGCTCAGCGTCCCAGAAGAAGTTGGGGACATCAAGAATATTCGACGCTGCACATATGTTAGAAGAAATTAGATCGACAATAAAGACTTCCTGGAATGTGAGTCTTTTACGTACAAAGATTGATCTCAACGCGACTCTTGAACAAGCGTCCGAGGATCTTGACGATCTCTGTTCTCGTCATGTTCAACTGACCGGTTAAAGCGAGCCGCTTCGGCACATCTTGGGCATCGGTCAGAGTTTCGGACATGCGCTCCTCAAAGAAGCAAAGCTTTGTACTCTGTGCTATGGCATGGCTGATGGTGAGTCGAACCATGTGATCGGATCTCGGCAACAGAGTAATCATGTCATTGAAGATACGTGGACGCTTGACATCATCGTTGTATTCAAAGTGGAACTCTTCAGTTTCGAAGTCACTCTGCTCAAGAGGGCGCGTGACGAGAGATACCCCGGTCTCACTTTCGGCAAAAGTGATATCAGCCAGAATAGCCTTCTCTTGTTGCTCCGTGAAATTCCAGAAGACAACGACGCCGTAGGAGAAGACAAACATCTCGGCAAATTGCTTAGCATCAGGAGCAAACCTATTGACAGGCTTAACATGGCCGCCATCCTTGTGGCTATTGTTAGTCGTCCCTGCTTGGTCTGGATATTGGCGATGATTATTATCCCCATTACTGGGGCTTGTCGCTTGCTCGCCGTACCCGTATTCGTCGTAGTATCCCATATGCTCATCTCGTTGTTCGCTTCTCTCTATTTCGAGGTCGAGCACGGTCTTTCCCGTTCCGGGGGTCTTGAGTATGGGCCGACTTCGTACGCGGTAACCGTCAACGCCAGGAAGCAGGGGAGTGTGATAGACAGTATAGAGACAGTCGTCATAGAGTTTTGTCTTGGCATCGTGTTTCTTGCGCAGGAACTCAGAGGTCGACTTCATCTTGTAGGACTGTGCCGTGCAATAAGCAGTCAACCGCGCGAGTTTCTCGGCCCGTTCAAACTTGGGAAGACGTTCGGCGTAGCTCTTTCCCCGGAGACCGCCTCTTTTCCGCAGCACATCGCGTTCTTCATCCTTCAAGGGTCTTCCTTCGTCTTCCACTTGTATCCTCTCCTCATCCTCGTCGTTTTCGAGTTCGTCGGGGGTTTCGGGCAGCAGCACCAGTTTTTCGCTTATTCGCGTGGTCCTAGAAGGCATGTTCTGCTGTCCGGTGCGCGATGCGAGGTTTGGCAAACCTCCCCCGCTCGCGCGGCGAACGCCGGCAATGCTTCGAGGTCCTCGCGGAGGGGGTATGCGGGGCTGGCCTGAGGGGATCTCCGAGGCGTATTGGAGGACATTATCCACCGATATGAAGCGCATTGGGGATCTCGTCGGCGGCCCGCGCGCTGAATCGCCCCTGGATGCCATGAGCAGCTGATTATACGAGCCTATTCCCAGCAGAAATCCACGCTAGGAAGGTTATAACGGTAA
Organism: Xylaria sp. FL1777; assembly: GCA_022578965.1. Classification (NCBI taxonomy): domain Eukaryota; kingdom Fungi; phylum Ascomycota; class Sordariomycetes; order Xylariales; family Xylariaceae; genus Xylaria; species Xylaria sp. FL1777. The sequence continues at coordinate 57,340 of MU400661.1, read as the reverse complement.
CAGTAGACCTCCGGTTTGGCACCGAGATCTAGGCTTGGTTACTGTTTACGTCGCGAGATCCCCCCGGTCCTTGCTAGAGAGGCAAAGGAGCCCGTGGGATCCTAAGAGAAAAGACCTGTAGACACGATTTCGTATTCGCGCTATTCTTGTTAGATTCCAGCGGTATGACGTTGGCTAGAGGTGCTAAGATGTATAACTGTGTGACTGGGCGCAGTTTGTCTGTTAAGCCTCGGTGCTGTTTGGATTGCTGTGCACGCTAAGTCAACACGCAGATAAGGAGGTATTAAAAGGTGGGCTAATACAGTTTGGTAAAGAGCAGCCAGATTTACGCTTCCCTTCTGATATCAATTGGACCATAATTGGATTATCGTCATCATTAGGTGTATCGTGGGAGGTCTTGTGCATGTGCTGGATTGCAGCAGCTAGTGTAAATAGACAGGTGCATTAATTACGTCGAGGGCGGAGCGGAAGCTTTGCTGCACAGGACATCTGGAGCTAAAAGCAGCTTTGTTCCCTGCAAGTATCCCTGTAACTGTGGGGTTCTAGGTTTTTCCACCTCTTACAAATCAGGCTTAGCGCACGCCGCTTTTGCTCAGGTTCACCTCAGCTCTAACTATTGACGAAACGGCCACTAATGTACAGACTCCCACAGTTAACAATTAGCGTTAAAAGTCCGTCAATAACAATATCCGTCAACAATAATACTTACATTAAAAGAAGTAAAGCTTAGACCATAGACTATCTAGTATATATAGGTAGGTACACTAGTAAATATTTGGACCAGTATGTTATTTGGACCGGTACAATTATTAGACTAGCATAGCCATGGGTCTCGTACTATGTAGTAACGATCTTGACCAATACAATACAGGTTTAGACTGTAGACTAGTACAGTATTCGGGTATTATACGGTCCGCACGCCCTCCAGAGCTTTTTGTTCTATCTGGATCTGCTGCAACGAGATGGGCCGAATGACCTGCTTTGAAAGCATTAGGTAGTAAATTGCATCACCGTGAGACTTGATAGCAGCTTTGTCCAGCCGTTCCTGAACCAGATCGAGCCTCCAACCGCCATACTGATTTACAACGGCTTCCCAAGCCTTGATTGTAGATGGTTCCATGGTCAATTCCCACGTGCCTCTCCATGTAATTATAGCCTGCTGTATATTGCGGAATGCATGATACTTGAAGAGCGCCGCCAAGCCCTTTTGTCCGTTCCAAATTTCCATTGTTTCCAGTTGTGGCATCTTCATGGCTGCTGCTGCTGCTGTCTGAAGCATAGACCCAATTGTGACCGAATTTTCGTTAGGCGCAAGTAATTTTGAAGTAATCACAAGCGAGGTTAGGTTTGGCCATTCCCAAGAGGGTTCTATCTCGAAGAAATGGCTAGCATCTACGATAAAGGATGCTGCGAGGTGCTCAAGCTTGAGACTGGCGAGCGCGACCATCCGGCTAATTGCTGGAGATGGGTTACGAATACTGTCGCATCTGGCCAATTCCTCCCCAAACATAAATCGCTGCATAGTAGTCGGGTACTGTTGATTAAAGTTCTCAAAGACCACAAGTGTCTTTAGATTGGTATTAAAACGTGGGATCGAGTTGAAAAGATATAGAAAATCTAGATAACAGATACAGATTATTAGCAAAAGAGGACCTGTAGAAATAAGAGCCAGCAACTTAGGCAGGTATGCAGCCATGCTTACTTCTGTCTGTAAATCTCTGCATACAGTCCCATTCCCTCCAGGGTTCGTAGTGGACTTCCTGGAGCCTGGGGAAACGGGCAAACATATGTGCAAGTGCGCCGGGCTTCCATCTCCGGCGGTTCTGTTGCCGGAGAAGTAAACTGGTTACCGCCGGGACCGGTGGAAGCTGATCCCACCATTGGTACTCTGACTCCTCACTATCAAACGGTCCCTCCCCCATAACTGAATGGAAAACCTTGGAAATAGCCACCATAGGCGGAGCGGAATGTCGAAAACCAGCAACCCAGCCATGTTGAGGATCATCATAGACTTTGTCTAATATCGTCTGCTTTATACCACAGCCACCTAGCATATCTGAGGTGGTATCGGGCACAAAGGTCAGATATTTGAACCAATGTTTTGAATCACTGGGCGAGTAGATACTAATATCGAGTATTAACTCGCTATTAGGATCCCACGTGCTGAGAACCGAGAATAAATTCTGGAATGCTGTGGGAATAGACCCCTTGTTTGTATTGCTGATAGCAAATATCTCGTCCCACTCCACAGTTGACAACCCTTCACGGACAGGTGCGCATCCAGTGCAATCATAGTCATCAAGCTCTAAGCAGAACCAGATATAGCGAACGAGAGCCCGATTGCGATAAATCATCGAACTAAAATTAACGAGGCGCGATGGTGTGAGCTTGATTCGAGCGAAGTTATATCGCTCGAGATCTGTTTGCCACTCTCGAGACACTGTGGCCAAGCGAGCCAGTGTGCAACCGTTTTGCATCAGGGCTTCTAAGATAAGAAGCCGGATTTCTCGGGGCAAGCCATCCCATGTTGAATCCCATTGCCTCTTGCCAAGTGATGTTGAAAACATGGTGTGATGGGCTGAGAGTGGTGATAATTTCGGTAATGGAGCGATGTAGGACTATGAGTTGGAAAATTCAAGATGTACGCGTGTGCGAATGTGAACAGGAATGAAATTCAGCAGCCATCAGATGTGCAGTATGACAGGAAACAGGCCAGATTTAAACACTCCCGCCGTCATTCAACGTAACTTTATGCGATTCAAGTTTGAACCTTGTTCTACCCACTCAAGCGGCATAGTATCTAAACGCGCATAGTTTTATAAGCTTGCAGTGCACTTGGTCTCCTGAGTTTATAGTGCGACTCTCAAGTTACTCGCTAAGATTGAAAAAAAAACCGTTTTAGAATCAAACGGTCGGAGTCTTATTTTCTTTTTGGAGATTATGCAATCTTGTTCATCTTGCGTTATGAAGAAGCGCGTCTTGCTCAGGCGCGGCTCCGGCCAGGCTCAGGCTAAGAGCGGCATGGCTCAGGTTCGGTTACTTAGTACTATCTGGACATTCTAGATAGGTCGTAGAACTGATCTATTATCCGGTAATGCTACATGTACCTATGCTATGATACAACATTAATTCATCGCATTCCATCCAATCAAGACGTTAAACGACCGACGGTAAATTGCCAGGTCGAGTGGTCTCTGACCTAACATTCTGGTTCGTTTCTGCTATACACATGTCCTTGCCCTCCCGGGCATTTTTCACTGTTGTCTTCGAAGTCAAGAATAACGTTTGAGCATCAAAGTATAACTTTACACGTTTGTGTAGGTGGGGTTTAAAGTCCTGTCCCAGATCTCCAATGGTCCATGTACGGAAACGACAGCAATTCCTATGAACAAGCTAATGGCTGTTGAAGTTAGGGGATATGTAGGTGTAAGCATGCCTAGTTTCCGGTATGGTGAGTCGACAAAGGAAAAGAAGAAGAAAAAGACTGATTGATTAGTATGAACCCTGCCCATCAGTTATGCAACTCGGCATTCCCAGAGCCGGTTGGGCTTTACTTTCCGTGGAGTTTTTCCTTGAGATAAACTACTGCCGCGTATCCAGAACAGCATTGGGTAGTCATACCATGTGCACACCACGGGCACCTGACCATCGTGGTGATGGCGGCAGAAACCCCCAACGATTTGTCTTCCACAACTGAATCTGGCTTGGCCATGCACTCGTATACCCGCGACGGCATGTCGTGGAAAAAATGGCAGTTGCAACACTCTACAAGCATCTTGGCAAGCGGCTCTGCTCGACTCCCCACCGATACGACACTTTTGATGCTCCCGGATGAAATCTTCTGCGAAAAATGGGGTCGCAAGGCCCTCGATGAGGACGCCGTGGCAACAGGGGCAGCTTTCCGTGCTTCCTGTAGATATGCTGCACCCACGGAGATACCAGTCGATGATCCGGGACCGCTCGAACTATTATTTCGCGATATCTTCAAAGCCGACTTCCGAGGTATTTCATTGAGATCTGGTGGTGGTGAGCTAGGAAGACTAACTGAAGAGGTTACCTCGTTTGGTTTCAGATGCAGTCGTGGTCTCAAGGATTGAGGCATGGGCTTCGTGGTAGAACGGAGATCTAGGGCGGATTGCGCCCGTGGTGGAATTTGGGGGGCAGGGTGTTGTTGGCGAGCATCCAGCTCATCTTCATCATCTAATTCTTGCCTGAGAACGTCGGCGAAGCTCACTAACGTCGGCGTGGCAGTAAGAGATGGGCTATTCAGCACACCTCCGGCTCTACCCAGCGTAGGTACCGGCTGTTGCTTAGGTCCCAGTGTTGAAGCTCCTTCACTCCAATCACGGTCACCGAGCGGACCCCGGAAATTTATGCGAGATGCCTCACTGTCAGTATGTTGTACGGATTCCGACAGTGTAGTTTGTGAAGGTTCCGACTGATACGTTGCTATTCCTTTTCGTGATTGTGGTCGTGAACTATCCGGTGTGGTGGCAGATGATGGTGATGGCGGCGAATCATCGCAAGTCGAAGAGGAAGATCTTTCAGAAGTCGTGCGGCTCGGATCGGTTTGTTGTAAATGGGTTGTGTTTGTGCTCACCATCTCAGCTCCTACTAGGATCTTCGCGGCCTTAGATGATAGGCCAAGGCGTTCGAATGCGGGCACTTCGCGATCGGAGTGATGAGTAGAGGTCGGGGGAGAATTCTTCAGCTTCTTCTCATTCGACGCTCTGCTAGTTTCCTTTGGATATAAATTAACTGCGCCAGCAGCCTTGTCCTCTCCTTCATTTGCAATGACCCTTTTCTTAGTGTGGCTATTTCCGAAATGGTTATGGAGGATGTCATGCCCATCATCCTCATCTGACTCCTCGGAAAACGGAATTTGTGGAGACGGAAGTTTGCTGTCACTGGGCGACCTTAGGTTGACCATTTCGGGTAGATAGGACTCGCTGAAAGATGCAAAATAGTCCACCTCTCGATGTGGCTGCAATGGTTGCTGTAAGGCATCTGGTACATCTCTGTCGAATGTGATAAGATCGCCAACAGATTTATCAGCAACTGTTTCCTGCCGCACTTCAAGTTTTTCAGATGCCATAACATGAACGTGAGGCTCTACGCTGTCCAAACTAGAAAGATTTTGATGGGATGTTGGACGGATTGTGGATGCATATGTGTCGACAGAAATCTGGTCATCCTCTGGAATATGCCCATTACCTATATCCAGTCTATAGTTTCGGTTAGCGGTCGCGGCCAGCTTCCCCTGTCTCTCGCCCAACCTGTCGGTACTGGACGTTTTTATAGCCGTGGCATGTGTATTTCGAGGCCTATCAAGTTCATCCTTGTAATTCCGAACATTGGTGGGCATTACATCAACCTTTCCCCCTCGACTCTGATAATCTTTCGGTGTATCCAGCACTAGGTTGCTGGTGGCGATATTTGATCTCGTTTGCTGAGATGTGTGTGCCGCTTGAGACTGCCTTTCCTGAGCCGCGACCATGGCCATTACAGCATCCCGAGTCGAAACCTGGGGGACTTTGATTTGCACGCGTCGGCTACTGGAAGGTCGTAATACAGGGATCTCTTTCTCGAGTTCGGGTGATTGAATCTCGACCTTACGAAGCCGAGGTTGACGCCCACGAGGAGCAATCTCCGGCCCAGGTTCCGTATTCACCCTCATATGCTTTGGCGGGAAAGCGAAATCAAACAGTTGTTGAGGATGCTCATTATCAAGGCTTCTCTCTTCCAGTGTCTTTCCCGTTCGGTCATTAGACGCGTCAACCGGGTTACCATGCTTGGCACCGACATCTTGCAAGCTGTCTAAATGCCTCGACGGGTCGCTGGAGGAGCCGTCTCCGGGAGGTTGGTGATAGAGGTACGACGGACCCCTAAGCTTATTCAATGTCGATGAAAGTAAAGATTGCGAGCGAACATGCCCTGAGCCTGTGGGTGTACGTGCCCCTGAAGTCCATTTCTCCTGGGAGGAGTGGGAATGATCCGAAGTCGAGATTACTGATCTGATCGACGGTGGCTTCCTCGACTTGGAGATATTGGGCTGCTGCACAGGGATAGTCTCGTATTGGATACTACGCAAAGGTTCATCTTCATCTGTTCTCTTGTCGGGACCCTTCTCAGCGCCTTTCCGCGCTTCCACGAGCTTCTGCACGCCCGCTACATTTCCGTGTTGTAGTCTGAAACCAGAAAGAAACCCTTTACTTTTTCTTTTATCTTTCCCTATTGAGCCTGGCTCGGCTCCTGTGGGTTGGTGCTTGCTCAACGCACACTGCGCTTCTGCTGTCAAAGAGGATGAAAGCATTTTGTTTGATTGTACAGAAGTGCCCAAGTCAGGAGCTGAAATTGAGCGAGCCGATGCCGTTAGCGGTCTTGCCGTGAATGGATTGTTTGGGGGAGGCTTGCTTAAGCGGTTACTTTTTCTTTTGAGCGCGACGTCTTCTTTCTCTTTCGTGCTCTTCTGGTCAGCTGGCTTCTTCTGCGGTTTCTTTTTCTTTTTCTTGTTCTGGCCGTACTGCTCCCAGCTGGGAGACTGGCAGATAGAGGAATCGTCGGAGAGTTCCTCGTTCTCGGGCTCTGAGAAGGTCACTGTCTTGGTGCGCTCCTCTACGAGTGAGAACTCTTCGACGGATCCCTCCGATCTCATCATCGCCTGGGCTGGCGACGGCGGGACGGACAGAGAAAGTGACGGCAGGGCAGCGCTGCGACGGACAGCTTTCATTATCTGGGTCTGGTGGGAGAGCGGAGGATAATCGCTCGCACGCCGAGACCGAGGGGCGGGGGGATTTGCAATAACTGGGGGGAAACTAGCCCTTGGCGTGTTGCTTGTCGAGGTGGGAGAGCCATGATCTCGTAGGATGCGCTTCATCTATAATATGTGGTAAAATAGACCTCCGTCAGCGATGGCGAATCCGGATGCAAAAAAAGGTAGGGGTAGGGATGAGGTAGTTCTGGAACGGGAATGGGTCATCGAAAATTGGAAGCGGGAAGTAGGGTTACATGCCGGGGGGGTATCATACCTTGCACATTTTCTCCAGCTCCAGCATGCGAACAAAACTGTCCGATCGCGAGCGCGGCGCTGGTGGACCGGGACTCGGCTGGTGTACTTTGCTCATATTTGCCGATTACGCGTCCAACGGTGGCAGATGGATCTCCCAATATAATTGTTATATTCCGTGCTCTCGTTTTTCTCTGCTACTGACTTTCTGATTTCGGCTCATAGGCCGACAACAGGCAGTTGGAGGAGCTGCAGTAACTGGCGGACACAGGGCCGGGTGACCGTTTGGCCAGGGCTTCCGGATTGGATCGGCGGTGCAGGTAAGACTTTTCAGAAAGTGTACCGTCGTATCTGACAACAGCCAGGGCGGCAACTTGCTCTAGGCGTTGTGTGGTATGGGACAAAGAGAATAGCCCGATATACTCCAAATGTCTTGGCTGTACAGGCAGCCTCTACCGTCCGTACGGCCGGACTGTACGTGTAGAGGTGGAAGCCGGGATCATGGGATCATAGGATGGATCATGGGGATGTCGAGATGTTGGCTATCCAGCGCTGACCGAAGATGTGGTCGAATCCGAGCCGCTGAGAGCATGGGGTACGTTGCCACCGCTCACTATCCCATCCCCGCAAAGGACCGAAAAGCCAATTGCCAGAAGGGTAGGCAGCTAAAATATTGTAGAGGGACGAGGTGGGTGTGGTCGAGAATGCACCCCGTCGTCTGCGTGGTTGGGAAAAGAGAATCCGGAGTTAAGCGAGCGAGCTAGTGAAAAGATACAGAGAGAGTGCGTATGTACGAATGAGCGGGCGAGCGAGTGAGCGAGTGGACGAGTGGACGATGAGTGAGAGGAAGTAGCGAATGGACTTGTCACAATTAGGTACACTCGTGGGCTGTTGTCATCACCTACCGAATGAGACGAATGGATAAAATACAACACTCGATAGAGAGGAGAGGATGGCAGAGAGACGGGACTGTTTGTTGCGTCTAGAGAAATCCAATGGGACCAAGTCACGGGAAAAGAAAATCACATAAGACGTAGAGGATAACCTGTGACACAACACACAACAGAAACACAACAGAAATCCTACCTACCTCTCTACCTAATCTACGTAGTACCTACGGTAGGTAGGTATGTAGTATAGGTGCCTCAGTAGATGTGTGTGTTCAGGTAGGTGCCTACTCGGTAGGCAGTAGGGATTCAGTAAGGCAGAGCTGCACACTGAGGTCAGGCTGCTTCTGTCAGGTGGCAGACAAGATGGATGGGCAATGAAAAAATAGAACAAAATAAAATCATCAGATGGAAATGGTGCTGCCCGGGCCTCCCCCTCGAGGTGGCATGAACAGACCAGACCTCGCCGTACAGGTACCAGGTGTAACTGAGATCTGGATGGGCTTGGTTGGGTGCACCGTTGCTGAGCTGGTCGTATTGTGTGTGTTCGGTGGTATTCTACAACGGGGCCGTTCATTCTTGTTGGTCAAGGAGAACAGCCGCCAATCAGCTATCTAAAAATGAAAAATTAGGGCGCGCACACCTCACCTGCACTGATCCCAATACGAGATGAGTCCAGCAGAGGAGAGAGAAACGTGGCTGAGGATCATAGCAGATGCAAAGACAACGCGGGGCTGGGCGAACCCACGAAGGGGTACCGGTACATAACCACGCGAAGGTACTAGGAATAGTAGTAGTGAATAGTGCCTACCGTACATGCTATGTACCTAGGTAGGTTAGTAGTAGATACCTACTAACGGGACTCACTACTGCGTAAGTATAGGTGCTTGTTGTCTATTCCTCAGACTAGGAACCAGTCTGCATCTCAGCTAGCTGCAGAGAATCACAAATACTGTATTCTGTAGTAGTCTGTAGTCTGTAGTCTGTAGTCTGTAATCTGTAGTCTGTAATCTGTAATCTGCATATGCACAGTCAAGAGGACTCACTCCTTAGTCAACTTGAGAGCGAGACGACAAGGAGGAGGAATTAGGAGCGAGATGAGTAGATGACGAACAATGTGCAGCTAGCCACTGCAATTCGGTGAGAAGTTCTCTATAGAGGCAGAGTTAGACTACTGTAATATTGCGTCAATACATGATGCAAGAAGAATCCCGGGTTCGGAATGGTACACGACATCTGTGTGCATGATTCACGACAGGCACAGGAGAGCGGACTGGAACCACAGGTGGCGTGGAGCATAACAACGTGTGCTATTACAGAGAAAGAAAGACAATAGGCAAATTTGTAAGCTATTTTCAGAAACTAAGGTAGGTAGCGGGTAGGGACGCGAGAAATGTCAATAGGTAGGTAGGTATGTACGAAAACCTCAAGGATTAAAACCACCTTAGTATCTCGATGTGCTGTAAATACGCTACTACTATGTGGTACAGAAAGCGGATAAGGTAGTATCAATAATAACCATATACAGATTGGATCCAACGTATTGACCTAGTGGACTTAAGCTGGGTATATATCCAGGAGGTAGCTGGCAGACCAGGTAGGGAGGTATGTACCTTTACCATCTCTTACCTTGCCAAGTTAGCCATAATAGGAAGTGCTGACGATGATCATCTGAAACATTAAAGTGGCCGTTGCGACATGTTTCCACCATGTATGCACAGGCACTGCTATTTATTAATATCTACCTACAGAATATAGGTAGCGGGTACCTACGGTGCTGTGAACCTACTACCGACTTGTAGGTAGCTACCTAACTTAGTCGGCATGTGCATCATGTTTCACTGTGTAGTATACAATTACTAGGCACATACGCACGTAACACGGATACCGTGACTACGATCGCATGTTTTGGCTTTTGAATCAACAATTCCTCCCACTGTGCTCCGAATTTCTTTGTTTTCTCACCATCCAGGTAATGGAGTCCACCACAAATGCAAATTAGCCTGCACACCGCTAAGCTCGTCGTCACAGGTCTTTTCGGCTCGTATGTGGTTCCCTGAGCTTTTGCCCAGGCATATTTTTGTTCGGCGACTTCAATGTGGGTCTACCCCAGCAGAATTGTTTTAGACTACCCCAGGTAGTCTAGACACACTCTGTCGTCGCCGAGACTAGAACAGCGCTTGTCATCGGAGAATAAACTGCCCTACCAAATACCCTGCGCCACACTATTAACCGTATTAGCCGCATGGCGACCCCTGTTCACCCGCCACCGCTCCTTTAAGTACAGCCTAGGTAGTCCACTGTCTATCTAGATCGGGTGAACGTGCTTGCGTGCCAGCCGCCCGCCAAGATCGCGCCTGCACGTCTCATGCAATGCAATGCGACGAGAAGAAAGCTGCACACTGGGGGTGCTGGATCTAGGCTTTCCTCCCTATCTGTTCCCTCCCTATTTACTAATACCATCCCAGCGAAACAGGCGAAGCGACTTTACCGAGATATGGCATTATATGCAGCAGAAATGCGGCGAGATGAGCCCATCGTCGTTTGATTCTGCGGTACCGAAACTCTCCCTAGATTACTTCGTTTCCAGGAGACAGTAACCGATGCGCCAGCAGGACATGATCCTATTTTGGTATCTCGTTCGCCTATTATGCTATGACAGGTCCCGGCTATCGGCACCGGCGTGTCCAACAAAAGTCACGCAAGATGTCCAAATACATGCTGGGTTGTTGTCGAGACAGCAAAACCGCGCACGATTGAATCTGCCGTTGCCACCATGTTCAAGTACCAATGACGGCCAGGGTGAATAGTCAGAGTGCCACCATTCTCATTATGTATGTCGTGCAGCTTTCGGGTCATTGATCTCGTCATCTTAGTTGCCGACTCTGCAGCCACCGCGGGCCACCCTTTCGTACTGTACCAGGCACAAAATATCCAGTATATACTGGTACAGTACACAGTAGGCAGGCAGTATGGCATGGCTCGGTATACACTAGTATATCTAGAGCTAAAAATAAATACCGGGAATCCTCCGATCGCCCTACCAGTTCAGACTCCACGCTGCGCGAGCGTTTGATTTCCACGTTATAGCTAAAGGATATTCTATTCAACTAGGTAACATGCAGTCTGGACCTTCGCTAGGAAAAACATGACGAGAAGAATCGAATACGCAACCTCACGCAGCATCTTACTTTCAATAGAACATCCAGCCAGATATAGACTTCACCCACTCTTGAAACCGAGTCTTCAACCGGCGTTCAACCGCAGTATTAGGGCAGCAATGCATCCACCCGTACTAAAACATCTTGTCAAACGGAATCTAAGCTCGTTAAGTATCACTGATCGGTCTTCTCAATTGACTTATGATCTCATAGCTACTTGTCCATAAATAGTGATAACGTTTGCAGGGTTACTTCATTAAGCTAATTATTCCCAAGCGTCTTTTTAGAAGTTGGGTTTTTTTTTGGAACATGAAAGACCTAGGGGCGGCTCAATTGATAGTCACCTGAAGTTGGCAATCGTCCAGTGCCGAATATCCTTCCTTCGAAATTGGATCACACGCTGCCTTCGTTTCCCATGTTCCTTCATCAATCCTTTAGCCATGGCCATCGTAAATTAATGGAAGCACGCAATATGCTTGTTTGATCTAGGCTATGCGCATTTCGTCTTAGCGTGCCTTCGCCCGCCCCCAGGGATTGAGCTTTGTGCTGTCTTTGGGGCGCTTAACTTGTTAGCCTCCGGGTGTCTTCGTCCTAGTGACGGATAGATTCGAGTAAGGCCGAGCGTCACTACGCCGTTGGCAGTCCAAGTCGTCAGACTACAGTAGCATGTTCGCAGCGCACACAGCTCATACGTGGTCAATCGCGGAACTAACGGCTCCAACACCAAAGCTGTCTTGGCTTTCTGCAGGTACGGCATTGTTCCTAGGAACTCGCCGTCCGAAGGACAGGGAACCTTGTATAATTCGGCGTCATGTGCCATTACTTGCAGGTTAGCTTTGCGTGTTGGAGAAATTCAGTGTAGTCACAAGCAAGGGCCCTTTTTCTGTGGCAAAATGCGACGATAAGTCGTAATACTAGGTATACCAAGAGAAGAGCACGGTGTCAGCCGTCGTCTTGGTGTCGCAAGAGGCGCGCGGTGCTCTAATGGGCAGTTTCAGCCCATAAAGGACCCGAATACTCGGATAGCGAGTTGAATAAGCATGTCTCAGGCGGGTTGAGCCTTGGCTACCACTAATTTCGCAGCTGTTCATTAGCTTTTGTCAGCAGAAAGAAAGCATTGGTCGAATATTGTAGCGAGAACATTAAATGAGCCGTTGTTGATTACTTGATATTACCCTCTGACACACAATAGAGAGGGTTTGGGGAATATGTACACTACGTACAATACCACGTATGTACCCAGGTACTTAGTAGTCTTGGATGCCAGCCCTACTAAGGCGGAAAAAAAAGTGAGCCAACCCACTGTAGCTAAGTGTTAATAGGTCCATTAGGTAGCCTAGGTTAGGTAAGTACATACCTAGGTACGCAGAACCAAACCTGGCCACCTTGCATCGGACGACTGAGATCTTTCCCCACCTGCCCTTCTTCTGCACTATCCAGCGCTTAGAATTTGTCTCTATCTATCCATCTTAAATTTTTTCACCATTTGCTTCACGTTGAGAATCATGCATGTGCAGCTGGGAGCAACAAGCATAACGAAGCCCCCTGTAGATCAGCTATGGGTAGATCCCTAGTGTCACCTCGTCACAATGTCACCATACTGTATCGATTTTGTCAGGCTTGCTCGCATGCAGTCAATGGCGATTACGGCATCTCTCGCTAGATCTAGATAACCATCCCATGCGCCTTTCGGAGCAAAGCACCTATTTCAGCCAAGACACCGGTACGAGACTTGGCGGATATCTGTACCATTGTCTCGGAATTGGCTAGATCAGACTCCAGAGCCAAAAACAATATCGAAGTACACTACATACCTGACTAGCATTAGCCCTCGGCGCTAATGTCAATGGTCGCTTCTCAAATCGAACGACAGACAGTTCCCATAGGACCTCAGGTCTCAGGATGCTCACCATTGCTGCACAGGTACGCATAAGCAGCAGGCAGGAAGAAGCTCCAACCCAGCTGGGCCTTGGCAGAGACCACCAGCACTTCGGTCCGCAGCGGAAGCTATCCCGAGGCTTTATGATGCATCTCTCAGTCTCTACGCAGTACGGGAAGACCTCGCCTCGACAATGCATATGTCCGCCCCGTCTGAACGGCATAGGCGCACGATGCAGCATGCAAGCAGCACGACCGTGGTAAGCGGTGCGGAACCTTCGGCGGCATTGGATCTAGTGAAATCCAACGGGCCTTATTCGACACTTGCTGACGAGGACAGCCAACTCTGCTGCTGTCGACTGATATTCGGCTAGTCCCGAAGCCTGGCACTACCGCCTCGCATTCTCACGCGGAGAAAAATGCCTCGTAGTGGTCGCTGTCGACGAATGAGACGGGCGGCTCCCTTCCCGTCCCCCAGATTTCACAGGACCGGTAGTGAACACCCGAAAAGGGAGGGGTGGATTTCAGATCTCGGATTTCTAGAAGGATTCTTAGCTGAAAATCGTCTGATACTGTGCCAAGTGCTCCAGACACGCGCTGTAGCAGCACGACAGAGAATTATCGGAATCAGCATGCGGTTTCCGTCCAATCGCATCCTCTGCTCGACGGCCGACTTTCCCGCGCCTAGCTACCGGTGTCCAGGCCGCAACAATTAATATTGATGATGCGAGAGATGGTATTCGTGGCACAACCCTGGGGGCGGCACATAGTGTAGGTAGATACATTTGCTAGGTAGCGGGCATGTTCGCATCTTAGTGCTGCGTGCGGCTTTAGCCGGTATTGACCCATGGCCGCTAGTGTTGGCCATGGAGGTGTCGACGAGGGTTCTTCTCGATTCGTCTAACACATCTAGCCTTAGGGAAAGTGTTAAGCAACTGCTAATATTCTAACGAGAAGCATAGTCGTCACACTGACCAATAACAAGTAAACTGAACAAATATCCCGTCGAAATGAGCATGGCGCAACTGACGTTGAAATGATCCGAAATATTTCAAGTATGCTGTTTCTTAATTTCTTATTTACCTTCTCAAAACATATAGCGTGTACATCACTATATTCACATACCTAGAGAGATATATGGCTTAGAGATAGGCTTGAGGATCTTAAACTACAGTAAGTATGGACGAGCTACACTACACCATAACATCAGAGCCAGTTCCACAACATGAGACAGTCCCAGCAGCTCACACCCTATATCGGCTTATTAATGTTTGTCCACTCCAATCGCCTCATTCGGGCGGACATTGCGTCGTTAGCCGGGTTTCCGATCCTTTATTAAATGGACCCCAAGGATGAAATGAATCGATCGACAACTAGAGTTTTCATTACGTTTTTATTCTTCCGTTCTGAGATCGAAAGAATGGCTCTTTTGTTCCAGCCTATGATCGCATCGCTTCGGCCATCGTGGGTTCGCAGGGCTTTTGCATTTCAGATCAATGGCTGCTCGGAGACAGTTCCATTTCTGTCCATCCTCGACCACCCTTTTCCCGCCTATGGCGACATTGAAACAATATGGTAAAGATAGTTATGGTTCGATCTATCAATTTTCTTCAACCCCCTCCATCAGGCTCACAGAACACACACACACACACACACACACACTCAAGCACTGCAACAGACGTGGTCTTCAAAACAGCGAGGGAAATCACACCCTCACCGAACCTGTATCACCTCGTGCGTGAATGATTGAGTGAGCCTTGCTGCCTATTCATATCCCCATTGCAACGGTATACCTCGCTTCATGAGCTATTACATGTCTTTTTGAATACATGCATGCTTACGGACGCTTTTCATAATCGAAGCTCGCTCGCTCGCTTACCGCATAGACTTTGCAATCTGGTTCAGCCGCGAGAGTTGGCCCCCTTTCCCTCGTTTTTAGAAACAGAAAGACCCTGTTCCTCATCTGTGGCGAAAATGGTACAATCTATTGCGACATTGTTGACGCAACAGGAGGAAGAGAAGGGGGATTTGGAGTCTCGTTTTTGGGATCTCCGGTGAAAGATAGGTTGACAATGCGCCCCGAAGCCTCAGGCTCGACGACACCCAGCATGAGCGAGACGCTGCGTCGCTTCGATGCATGGGCCTTGTGCCGTTAGACACGCGCGTATGAGTATGACTAACTCCGCGGTCGATAGATACAACGCTAGCCGGGACTTTGAGCCGATAACTTCTTCTACTTCATACTGTCTTGGTTCTACTGCGCTTGGGTCCAAACTGCATATTGCCCAGTAAGGTTGGATTCGGCTTTCGCTCAACATCGCCTGCAATTCTGACGTGGATGCGTTGCTGTGAATATGTGATCCAAACAGACGCCCTTCACGATGATGTGTTACTCCTCAATGGAATAGTACTCTTTTGTCCTATACCAAGAGGTCGGATGAGTAATAGTGAGAATGAACCTAATCATGGTTGGGCTTGGTTCACAATCTAGGTGTGTGGTTATCGCGTGAACAAGACGCGAGGTAAAACTCATTCCATATACTCGTAGCATACGGCCACATGAAGTCCTAGATATGTGAATAATGTGTAAGGGGTGATAGACTTGATACAAGATATAGGCGGATCACCAACTATCCGCTTGTGACGCAAATGGCCGGCCCAAAATATGAACAGTCGTATCATCAATCCACGACTGGGGCCAAGGCTCCTCAACTCAAAGCTCGCGCGCTTTCTGTCGCACATGTGTCTAAGAACTTTCTATATCTACACGAAGTGAGCACTGCATACGCGTGATACGATGCGTGTCTCATCTAATCTAAAACTTGTAAACCTGGTCTTCGGTATAACCCAGCTCCTTGAGGATACCCGACAGCTCGCCCTGGTCCTTGGGGCTTGTCTTGGTTCCGGAGATGGCCTTGTACAGGCCCGGGGGTCCGCAGACGAAGATCTTGATATTGCCCTCCTTGGGCTCGGGGAGCACCGTCTTCAGCAGATCTTTGCTGATGTAGCCCTTGTCGCCAGCCCACTCCTTGGGCGGGTTGTCGAGGACGTAGAAGGCGCGGAAGCGCTGTGGGTACGTGTTCTCGATGTGGGTGAGCTCGCGCCTCAGCAGGATGTCTTCCTCGGTCACGTTGCCAAACACGAGCGTCACCTTGGTCTTATCCTCGGGATTGTTGAAGATGGCCCGGATTAGCTGGTACATGGGGGCGATACCAGTTCCGCCGGCTACCAGAGCAATGTGCTCGTGTTTGTTGGGCGCCCATGGGTACTTGGGGAGCGGGCCCTTGAAATCGAGACGCTGGCCGGGAACTAGGTCGTGTAGGTGGGTCGACATGGGGCCGCCGGGATACTTCTTCACGATCAATTCAATATAACCCTTTGTAGCTATTCGGAACATCCAGTTCGTTAGTTCGTCGTAACCCTTTTGGTATTGTACGGTTCAAAGGGACTGCTTGGAAAGCAAGTAGCGCGGAAAAGCCCACAACATACCTTCGTCGCTAGTCGGGGTGTATGGCCGCAGGACAGCCTTCTGGCCCTCGGGGACAAACTTGGTAAGGATGGCACTGGCGATGTGCAGGCCCGAAACCATGTCATCCTCGGGCAGTTGGAAGACGAACTTCTTGGTATTGTGATTGATGACCTCGACGTCCTTGAGAACTAACGACACGAAGCCCTGGTCGCCGCCAGTGAAAGCCGGCTTTGGCGGGCCAGCAGCCTTGTTCAACTCTTCCTTTGCCTTCTTTCCGGCCTCGGCTCCCGACGACGAGTTCAGGAAGTAATAGCCGATGCTGCCAGCGCCGAGCGCGCCCGCGGCGACGTATGCGAGGGTGGCGGAACCGCCCTTGGGGGGCTCGGTCGCGTACGAGCGTGCGGAGAGGAGGCTCTATGAATTGGCGATTGACAAGTTAGCTATGAGGCGTCCAATTGACTATATGTGGTCGGCGATCGGGAGGTCCGGCATTTGCGAGCCAGATTTCGGGGGAGTGCGATGTGCGAAGCTCCGAAGAGCTCGGAGTTGAGATACCTACGCGCTTTAGGGGCTGTGCTGCCCGGAATGCTGATCTGGCGAACATCCTGTGTGTGTCTCTGCGTTCTATGGAGACAATTGAGGAGTTGGGAGGCAGTGAGGAAGAGTGTTTGTGTTGAATGTCGAGCTGGAATGATTGTGGGAGCTTCAAAGAGCTTTGGTCGGATGCCCCACTAATGCGCTCATTGCCGTAACGTCATCTCGGTATGAAATCGTTTCAAACTGAATGTTTGTTATACTACTAGTCTAGCTTGCTTACAAATCCTTCCTATACTCTCTAGGTACAGCTGAGGCGTACTTACTCAGTATATCGGCGTTAGCTTAACGGGAACATTGAATTGATGGGACATTCGGAATCCAACATTGAAACCGCTAACCTATATTACCTATTTTGTTGGTCAACTGTCCCTAGCTTCGAGACTGTCCTACCTACGTCGAGATCTTTGTCATATTTACTGAGTAGACTTGAAGTCCATCCACCCAACATCACAAACTCCATCATGGTATCCTCAATATATCGTCTACATTGACGACCTGGCCCGTCGCTATAGACTTGTTGGCGGCTATCCCCGTCAAGATTGACAATGCGCCGTCGACGTGGCTGGCCGCACGCATGAACTCGTCCGAGACGGGCTCGCCAAAGAGATCATTCAGCAGCACCGCATCGCCACCGCCATGAGCTCCACCAGCGTCTTCGATGGCAATCTCGCGTGGCTTCTCGAACAGTGGCCGGAGGAGCAGTGTGCGCCTCTCGAGTGAGCCCTCAGCCGCCTGGTCGCCGCCCGAGTTGACGTAGCTATTTTCCACCACCTCCATCTCAAGCCGCCCGCCCGTGCCGTTGAAGCTGACTCGGAAGCCCTCCCAAGGCGCGTAGGCCGTCAGCGAGTACGTCAGGACAGCCCCGTTCCTGTACCGCACCAGTAAGTTCATCGTGTCCTCGATGCTGATGCCATCGCCAAATACGCTCTGGTCGCGGTAGTATGCGTCCTCGTGCTCGGCATCAAGGTACATGGCCTTCAACTGAGGGTGCTCGTCCATTCGGAGCGCAAAGGGGTCTGTCTTGGCCACTTCGCTCCCGT
The DNA here is from genome assembly GCA_022578965.1 of Xylaria sp. FL1777. Classification (NCBI taxonomy): domain Eukaryota; kingdom Fungi; phylum Ascomycota; class Sordariomycetes; order Xylariales; family Xylariaceae; genus Xylaria; species Xylaria sp. FL1777. The sequence goes on along the minus strand of MU400661.1, from coordinate 39,302 downwards.
GCGCCCGGGTGTAGAACTTAGTCTCTCCGCGACGCTCGGCGTTTTCACGCCCGTAGAACTTCAGGTCGCCTTGTGCATATACTGTCGCTGGCCGTGTCTGCAGCCAGAAATTCACAAGATCAAAGTGGTGCGTGCTTTTATGTACGAGCAGGCCGCCGCTGTTGCGCTTGTCGCGGTGCCAGCGACGGAAGTAGTCCGCGCCGTGGGACGTGTTGAGCATCCATTCGAAGTGCACGCTCGTCACTGTACCGATGGCCCCCGATCGAATCATCTCAAAGACCTTTGTGTTATGAGGCGCATATCGGTAGTTGAAAGTAACACGCACGTTGTTGCCTGTCTTCTCCACTGCGTCGAAGATCTCACGACAGCGTGGCGCATCAATGGTCATTGGTTTCTCCGTGACGACATTACACCCCAGTTCCAGTGCTTTCACGATATAGATGTTATGAGTCCGATCGATTGTTGTCACGATGACTTCGTCTGGTTTTGTGTCTTTGATCATCTGCTCGAATTCGGATGCGAGAAACGTTGGGACAGCACTGTGGCCCAGGCCCTCAAGCTTGGAGTTGGCATAGTTCATGCGGGTCTGGTTAGTGTCGCAGAAGCCGACTATGCAGGACGTTTTCGCGTAGTCTTGAGCTATTGCCGTATAGAAAAAGATGGCTCGGCCCCCAGTACCAACTATGGCGTATCTTTTCTTCGCATGACTGACAACAACGTTGGCCATCTTTGCCAACCCTTCTGAAAGCCCTAAACAAATTCGATCTCCCAAATTCTTCAAAATTCTCTAAAAAAAAAAAACCGGAAACGGCGTTTTCGAATAGACTTTACGTTCTGGCGATGCACTCAAGATGAAGAGGCAATACTTCAATGTTCTGTTACGTTTTTATGGGCTGGAGTTGGGGAACTTGGAGACTATGTCGATTCCCCGTCTCTTCTCCAACACCTCGCTCAACTTATCGGTGTTATCAAATACTTTATTGCAGTATCCCCCTACCACTGGACAGAGAACTTTCTAGTTCGTGATAGGCTGATACTATTTGAGCACTGTTATGTCGTTGGTGGGAAAACTTGCTTATCTATTACACAGATGCGGTCGCCAACTCAACTGTGTAAGCTTTCTCCCCCCTTGTACCCCAGACTTTGCGGGGAAGTTGGGGTTTGACACATTTACCGGTGATCGACATTAACCGTAACCACGGCCCAATCGTATTGCTTCTCGCAACCAATATCTTGTTGCCGGTTATTATCCTCCGGGTTTGCCTGCCAACGATCAACCAGTATAGCGAATCTCTGTTGGTCGACCAAGTCACCCCGTCACCCCATCCTCTTTTGCAGATTTCTAAGTGCTACTGCTTTCTTATTCGTTTAACGTCAAAAAACCATACTTAGTTTAACGATGGGTCTAGAGGAGATAGACGAAGCGAAGACTTATACGCTCTACAAGCGAGACGACAGTCCAAATTTCAACGTCATCATTAGCAGATATTAGATCTTCCTCTTATTTGAGGCTTGCAAGATCGATAACCAATTTTCAAGGGGTTTTCTTTCTTTTACCAGAGAAATGTAGCAGAGATAAGGCATATAATAAGTACAGGGGGGTTTAAATATCTTTGAATGCCATGGTCCTGGCACCACACGTGATGCACGTAAGTTGATCGGGCCAACTCGTCCCAGCCGACCATACTCGATGCCCAGGGATCTCCGCACTTGTATGTTGCAGTCTTATGGGTCAATATAAAAGTAAGAAGCAGGTGTCACCTTAACTCACCGAGATTATTGTCTAGCACTTACGCAGCTCTCGAAGCTCATTTTTACCTTGTTAATTTCCTTGGTCGATATCTCGATCTTATTAGGGAGACCCGAAATGGCGAGCGAGTCCCCAGAACCCGGATCCTCCAGTAGGATAGAGGACATGGACGCTATCTCTCCAGCAAGAAGGGCCCTCCACACTGCACCGCCCGAGAAAGTTCTTGAGGATAGAGCAGCCAAGTTCATTGCCGAGCACGGAGAGATCGAGTTTGACTACGAAGACGAACGTGCTGTTTTGAAGCGTGTCGATAGGCGGATCCTGCCTCTTCTCCTCGGAGCATACTTCTTCCAGCAGCTTGACAAGTCGTCGTTATCATATGTATCTATATTCGGCATTATTGAGGACGCACACCTAACCTCACGTAAGCTACTCGTTTTTCCCCCTTGATACTCCTCGTTACCTCGTTCTGCTCGTCCAAAATGAATTACATCCTAAAGTGTTTCCCATATTACTTATACATGGGCTACTTAATTTTAAAGAAGCACCTGCGTACTTTGAATTGGACACTTATTGCCCAAACAGAACAATACTCCTGGTTAAGTTCAATTTTATACTTTGGTCAGCTGGCATTTCAGCCCCTGGCTGCTTTTCTCCTTGTTCGACTCCCGACGGGAAAGGTCATCGGGACCGCGATTGTCCTTTGGGTATGTACATGTCTGTCATTTATTTAGCACACTGATACCATGAGATGCTGATCCATGCGTAGGGAATGACACAAGCACTGCTCGCAGCATGTACCGATTTTAAATCGCTTATAGCCTTACGGTTCTTGTTGGGAGCATTCGAGTCATTAATTGCCCCGAGTTGCATTGCCATAACGCAGATGTGGTGGCGTCGTTCCGAGCAGACGCTTCGCACATCTTACTGGAACGCGATGAATGGTGTGACGCAAATCGTAGGCAGCCTTGTCACGTATGGCCTCGGGCACAGTAAGTTCTTGGAGTCATCAATTTCCCTCTTGTCTTTACGACTCTAAGGGTATGAGAGTCTCACTTTGGCAGAGTGATACCCTAGAAGGTTCTACGGTTCAGGAACTAATAGGTTACTTTCAAAATGGCGATGCTAACTCTAAATGTTATAGTAATAAGCCGTAATATCTACCGCTACCAAGTGATATTCATCTTTTGTGGCGTTTCGACTTTCCTATACGGCATTACGTTTCTTATCCTCATGCCAGATTCTCCAATGGAAGCGAAGTACTTGTCTGAGCGTGAACAGCTCATTGCTGTCGAACGACTGCGTGCCAACCAGATGGGGATCGTGAGTCGGAAATGGAGATGGGACCATGCATTGGAAACTCTCTTAGATCCTAAGACATGGCTGTGGTTCCTCATAATGACCTCAATATCGTGAGTTTCGCTTAATCCAACTAATTATAGTGTATGGAAAATTAATGCATATGATAAGAATCGCGAGTGGTGGTATCGGCACTTTTGGAAATCTCATCGTCAAAGATTTTGGCTATACCAATTTCAATGCCATTCTCTTCAATATACCTTTTGGTGTGATCCAGGTCGTCAGTATTATCGGCTCAGCCGCGCTAGCGACGAAGCTTCGCCGTAAAGGCCTTGTCATTACCCTTGTCAGCCTATTACCTATCGTCGGTACTATCCTCATGCTCACAGTACCCCGGAACGGACATACCAAAGGCGTGTTGCTCTTCGGGTATTATCTCGTGTCGTGCTTGGGCGTCGTCACACCCATGGTATTCACCTGGCAGGGTCAGAACACCGGCGGAGACACGAAAAAGAAAACCACGACAGGAGTTGTGATTGTAGGCATGTGTGCCGGCAACATAATAGGTCCGCAATTGTTCAACACAAGAGATGCGCCGCTATACCGTCCGGGACTTATTTCGGCCCTCGTACAGTTTTCGTTCGTAGGTACGCTCGGACTGTAAGTCTTACCCCTATTAATACTTATTAAGACCCGAAACTTAAAGTTGATAATGACCCCGCTAGACTGATACCGGTATATCTCATGTTCCTCAACAAGCGACATGGTAAGAAGCGAGTGCAACTCGGTAAGCGCGCAGATATTGTAGATGAGTCTATGTTGAAGAAGAAGGAAATGCAACAACCACTAGGCAGCGAGTTGGATCAAAAAGAGCAGGTGACGAGTCTCGAGGACGATAATGGTCTTCAAGATCGTTCGGATCTCACAAATGAAGACTTCATTTACGTATATTAAGAAAAAGGGGCAACTCTAGACAGTCGAATGGGAGCTGTATTCAACATTTAATTCCAAGCCCCTGATACTCCCAACACTACTTCCCAAAAAGCCCAGTTTTGTCGGATTTTAGATCGTTCCCTTCTTTATAACTTCGCCTTGTCCTGAATCGCCTTCGTTTTAGGTGACCTTACGATAGGGACTACCTCATATGTCTCAAAACTACCCAGACGTCCCGGAATACGAATTACTCCGCGCTCCTCGCATCCATAGTGCTTCCAGACCGGTAAACCTTTCATACTGGCATCGCCGTACATCACCAAGCCCCCTTCATCAGCCTGACGACAGCCCCAGTCGAACAGGGTAAACGCCAAGCGCGTTTTCTGATAGGCCTGGTCTACTGCGATGAATTCGGCCACTGTATCGCAATATCAGTAATTATTCTTCTGGATAGTCGATGTGTGCAGGAGATGCTATGACTGACTCCAATGGGGCTCTTTGCCCATTATACGAGCCCTACTTCGAGCCATCCCGCCCCATAGCGCATCAGGAATCTCCGAGTCCCAATGCGCCGGGACGGGGGGCATAGGTATGTCTTGGTCTCCATCCGCCTGGGGGACATGCCATCTTGAGAAAGCCACGAGCTTGTTGCCCTCTGACAAGCTTTCTACAACGAATGTCCTCATCACGCCTGGCCCGGCTTCTATTCCCATCGTCCACGCCTCGTCGAACCATTTGCGAGTAATTGCATCGTCAGGCGTCGCCACGTCGAAGAACTTGTGAGATGGGTAGAAAGATGTGTACCAGATATTAGTAAGGCCTTCTACGTCTGTAAGTACAGCGTCTCTCACTCGAAATCCAGGAGGAGGTCGATGAGGTATCTCAGAGTAAGGTACGTGCATTTTCGGGAAAGGTACTCGAGGGGCAGACAAGTTGTCTGAAAACCAAAGTAAACATAACAAAACGGGGGAGTTTGTTAAACCCCCCAACACAATAAGCTTATGTGCCTCGAAATGCAGTTAGACTATGCCTAGACCCGAGCTTATGGGTCAACTTAACAATAGAGCCAGTCAAGACATCCTCCATGAGATACCGCTGCTGACATTGCAATCCAGAAGCCCACTAGAGCTGCACGATGCTATTACGGTATAACAGCAGCTGAAGTGCAGATTCCTTCTGTACTAATGCAAGGAGTATAAATCAGACCTAACCATTTATGTTGGTTATGTGACCTTCACCCCTCAAAACTCCCTCCCCCAGTACGTAAAATGCGCAGTGTCATATCCTCTGCGGTGCAATATGCGACTTAGACTCGGCAGCTTACTGAAGCCAAGATACTCCAACTTGGAATATCGCCGATCTTCTCTCAACTTAAGTAATACACGGCGGCGACCGCCCTGCCGGGAAGACTAGCCTAGCCGTGCTAACATGGCTATACGGATCTAACTACCACACAGGCTAACCTAAATCCTCTTGCCAACCTTTTCTTGCTCTCCACTGCTGACTGCCTAGGCTACGGTGTAGGGGAAGGCTCTGCAGCGAGCCAAGCAGCAGCTTACATACATAAGTAGTCTACGTAAGGCATTTTAGAACACGTATTGGAGAGGGAAAAGGTGTGATGTTTGAAAACCTTTCGATTCACTTCAATCGTTATCTCTATATATTGGAAAGCCAAAGTGACGTTTCTACCCAAAGAACACAACATTTTACTAAAGCAAGTAGGGCTGGGCTACCCTTGCTAGAGTAGATGACCAGAAACGTTATAGTGAACAACCATCATACTTTAGCTTCCTCGCATAACTTACTAGTACCCGAGAACTATACTACCTCTGACATTCCCGAACGGGTGAAGCTACTAGCTACTAAATACATGTCCGCACTAACTCAGGGGCCGAATCAGCAGGTGAAAAGTGATTAACGTTATTTAGACTACACGCTTGTAAGTACACATAACATCGAGATCATAATCAGATCAAGTAAAGCAAAGTATTTCTCTTTTTAATTTTTTCCCCGTAGATTGAGGAGTTGCTCGACACCTAATAGGCTGTCCCGACTTGAAAAGTACGAGTTATGTCCAAAAGTGAGCATTTTATACAACAAATCGAAATACTATTTGGTCAAACTTGGCCTAATTCCTCTTAGCCCCAATCTTTTCTAGCTTACCACCAGTGAGAAATCGCTAGCGTGTACTAAAGCTGCAGTAGCATACCTACACGTGTAATAGTGGTTAGGTGTAATAGCTTTAATAGATACAGCTTTCTTCTTAGCCCTTATATCAGGAGAAAATACTAACCCAATTAAAGAGCGAAGGAAAGAGAATTTGCATGTATTTCTCCGACTACACTATATGGACCGGCCATATAGGCTATAAGTAATTCTACCACCGGAAACATTCACTGCACTATCAAGTGTATTCCAAGAACAAATACAACAGTCTCCCAAGCAGCATCTAAGAAGCCTCAATGACTTTCAGTTTAGTTCGATTATAGTCCGAAACCAGTAAATTAGTTCTAACTGTTTCTATTCTTCTTGTGCTTTGTAGTGCGAGTCAATTCATAAATCAAGTAGGAGTTTCTTTCGCCTTTCCGCATGCGGTGTCGTGTCAAACAAAGACGTCGCCCGTAGCAAATACACCATTGTCGCAATCACTGCTTAAATTATCTTGTCATGAAGCAAACCTCGTAGATAGAAGTGTACCGTGGTGTAATCTTAAAGAGGACACGAAACTAAGTTTTCACGTCAATTTCAATTCATAAAAGTAGGCCGGAAAAACGCAAAGATGTCGCGACGAGTCAGGACTACGATGACTCGCACGAATGTCTTGGAGACTGTCGACGGTACTATACGAGTGAGAGAGCGATGGCCGCGCAGGGACAAATTCACCGGCCCGCCGGATCTACCGGAGGACTTTCGGGTTTCAAGCAGAGTCGAAAGATGCCTCAACGCGCTACAGGTGCTCCAGTTTAGACGAACCCAGTATCTCTTCGACGAGACACTGGCAGTACCTCTGCAGTTCCTACATGATTCTCTCCCGTATATGGCCCAGCGTGATGTAAACATATTCCAGCCAGTTGAAGGAGACATCTGGACTCTGGATGTCGGCGACGACTTCGACGAGCTCGTTGACGATTTAGACGAATTTATAGAAAGACACCAAGAGGCGTTGGTTGGCAGGAGATATCACTTCTGGCCAATCGACATCAAACAGGGCGACGAGAACGACCCTCCCCAATGGGCGCTGATCGTTCTACACCTCTTACACTGTCCGGAAGGGGAGGAGGAGCCCAAGACACCTAACGGCCCGCGTGAAGGCCCCTACAACTTCCTGGATTCTTTTGCAGTCATTAATCCCGACCACGGCGTAACTGCCCGCGATATAGAAGACGAAGTAGCCGCTTTACTCAGGCATGTGCTGCCTAGAATGGGGGTTACTGTCGCCGCTAGATCTGTTCGAGAGAATCCCTGGGTGCCTCCAAGGTATGTGCTATAATCTATGTCCTGTTTTTTTGTCTACAATTCGGCTTTACTCGGTGAACAATTACTAACGAAATCCAAGTATGTGATTCTTTCTATTTAGCGCATTAGTATACACCTACTCCCTAACTAGTAGATGGTCTAAACCGGGAACTGGGATCCAGCGAATGATCATAGTGAACACCTACTAATTTGGAGCAGTGAATCCTCCCCAGCTTATGGCTGTTAACGGGGAGAGAGAGATTTGGAGCTCGGGCCTACGTGTGTTCGAGATGGTTAGGATCTGGCTAGACCGGATCACAGATAATTATTGCCGGAACCCACATACTCATGATCGGATCAGCTTCTGGGCGCCTCATTCTGGCTGGTTGAATGTGGACGCCGTACGTTCAAACATGATCGGCAGTAGGTTTTTTTCCCTTCTTTTTCCAAATTCGGGCTATCTCCGATATTCACCTCCCCAGCTCTTCTGTAAAACAGCATACCGATTTCGTATTCATCGGTTTAAGTAGCTAATCACCCTTTTCTGCAGTGGCGGCTACTATGGTAAACAGGGCCATGAGAAGCACAACGCGGGTCGCCATCGAGCCAATCCTAGACAACTCGATGCGACACGTCATCGACGGCGTCGCTATCCCAGCTAACTCCATGATGCCGAACCGGGATCGCCTAGGCACGTTCATACCCGGCCAGCCCCGACAGCACCCGACTTGGGTCAGGGATAGTCCCAGAATCGCGGGCAGAGAGATTGAAATCCCCGACGGCAGCGATCAGGGCAGCGATCAGGGCAGCGATCAGGGCAGCGATCAGGGCAGCGATCAGGGCAGCGATCAGGGCAGCGATCAGGGTAGTGTTCAGAGCAGCACATCCGCGTCCACGGCTATAGCCGGGTGGGACTGGAATGACCCGCGTCCTCGAGGCTGTGACGGCCGGGTTGTGCCTTGGCTCAGAAATCCTGGCGAATAGAATATGCCTGGTGGTCCTAGCGTCGGGGGCGGGAAGAGATGGAAAATATAGAAAAAGACATGGTACTAATAAGGATAGCCAGGGCGAATATGGAAGATATTCTGCCAACTGCAGGAGTTACATGGTGGGCGGTGTTTCGACTCCATATATTTTCAGTTTCCCTGACAGATAGTTGAATGTATAATTACTTCCTCCGTCTAGTGTTCCTTCGAACAGTCATTAGTCGCCATTATGACAATATGCATTTGAATTACGAGAAACCCCTAAATAGTTGACATGATTAATAAAATTCAGTATAATCAAAGTTAACACGAGCTAAAGGTGCAAAGTGAGTGAGATAGACTGTTGGCAGGCCATCCTGTCTATCGTCTATCTATCTAGTTCACAACTACTACATAGATATTGCGAGCTTTTAAGTTAGCTGCGCCACACACCTGTTCTAGTATAGTTACACATAGACAGGTAAGATAGTGTAACATCGCTTATCAATATCAACCACAATTTCAAACAAAAATTCGGGACGCTGTAGGGGAGGTCATATCCCAGACCAATTCGCTTGCGATGCTATAGGTGGTCCTACCCCTGACGAAGTTGACTATACCAACAAGTGCGAGAAATGGCCAATTACACAACGCCGCAACTACAACGTTGCGGGGTATCATTTGTAGTGGGTATATGATACTTATTGTTCTACGAAGGGTCCCAAACACCCTTCGCGGTCACTAGTTAACCTATATTCAGGAGACCCATTGTATTTGAATGTAACACGCTTGATGATACAAAGATGTTAAGAGAGGAGCACAAGGTACGATTTGAGAAATGGGAACAAGAGGCTAACAGGCCGAATGAAGAGCAGAAATCCGTATAGTCGCCAATCACCGAACAAGAAGACGGGGACCACGGCAGGATGCACACTGGTCTCACCAATACTCACTTGGTCGGAGCGGAAACAATTCGAAAGAAACGCAAGTATCTGATCGAATAATACATTGTTAAGCCGGGTGTCAAAATAACCTTGTCTGCGTGGCATCGACCTTGCTCGGAAGATAATGGCTACTTGCATAAGTGCTGGCTCGAGTTAGTTGTTTGAAACAAACATAGATAGCGTCGATGCAAACGCGCTCAAGAGATAAAACTGGTGGCTTCAAGCAGAGGACATGGCTGCTAGCACATAGTATGCGGCGCTGCCAAATGGGATTATACCCAACGAAGAAGAATGACGGCGAGAACTTGTTTATAGAGGTGTCCTTTTAATTCCTATATTGCAGAGATACGAAGCTAAACAAACAGTTACTGCCGCTACGATGGCATGCCGACATCCGCTAACATGCTGGCCGCCTAGATCTCGATAGTGGAAGATGCAAACATATCCGAGAACAAGTGAATGCGAGTAGTAGTTAATAATGCAAACGGTTCGAAGGTTGTGCCAGACATGATATATTTATTGCATACCCGGTTGAATTAACGCGAGGCGCATTACTCTGACGTTGTTCGCCACTGTTGCCGGGCACTATTAAGTTGCCGGGAAACTCGCTGCGCCCAAGACAGTCTCTTAGGCAATCTGTAAGTGTCTCTCATTGCGTCCTCAGGAAGCTCTCAAGATATAGTTGGTCTTTTGTCTTCTCTTCTCTTCTTTTCTTTTTCTCTGCCACACGGCTCGCCGTTTGTTCATTACCGCCAAGTACTCTTAGGCACCGACCATCCTATACCGTTTGACATTTCTAGGAGCCCCCTAAAAGGTTTTTCTCTCATAGGAACCCGACTTTCATAACAACTTCATCTCATCTCCTTAAGGATTCTCACCACACCAATCTCAGAGGTTACCCATTAACCCATCTCTTTCTCAACTAACGTGATAGTAATATCTGCTTGACGGAAACATGGAGGCCCTTGAGAGGAGGATGAACAACCTCCAGATCAACGCTAGAGGGTTATGCTGTAATCATCAGCCCAACTCCCCTTGTACCAAAGTTGCCTCACTGGCCTGCAAGAGTTGCCTCATGGTTGCGGTGCGTTCATACATGTCCCTGTATACCGTGTCCTCCGATGCCACTGGCGTAAAGCTGACCAGTCCTGCGAGGAAAAAAGTATTGTAGCAAGCCCTGCCAAACGGCACACTGGCCGACCCATCGCCAGGACTGCAACTCGCCCATCATGAAAGGGAGTTGGAAACCTCGCTGGATTACCGAGAACCGACCGCCCACGTTCATGACCCACGGGAATACGCTCCATGTCGGGTTCGGGACGGCCAAGTACCTCTGGGGTAACGTCCCAGCCATAGACGTGATCCAGCTGGGCCAGAATGAGGGGGTCGGCTACCAGAATCCCATCAACTTGCTTTTTGCCGGTCAGTTGCTCTCTTTTGATGCGTAATTATATCTTGTTAGTATGCTCCGCTAATCCTTCCCACAACAGCCTCGGGAGACCTACGGAACGTCATCCTCTCTGTCACGAACTTGCCGCAGAGCTACAAATCTCCCCTCAACGTCGTCATCAACGACCATGAGATCGATATCGTGGCCCGAAACCTTATTTTCCTCCTGATCATGCTTGTGGAGGAGGACCCTGGAACCGCGGCCGAGGCCCTGCTGCATGTCTGGTACTCGGCGCTGGTGACGGAGTCGTGCTACGATCTCCTACAGAAAAAGCTCAAGCCTATCGTGCAAGACGTCTGCGACAAGATCGCGGGAGGACCTGACCAAACCCTCCTCGGCAAGACTTGGACTTTCGGAGACAACTCCCTCCGCCTCGTCCTGACTCGCGAAACGTGGATGAAGCTCCCTGCGTACTTCGACGTGCCCGCCGGGATGACCGGAAAGAGAGCCCACGCCGTCCGTGATGCCGTCGTGAACCACCCCTCGCGCGCCGACTACGTCGACCGGGCGCTGCTGATGCGATCGCCAGCCTCGGGTCTTGGGATGACGAAATTCCGCAAGGATGGAATCCTCGTCCCCTTCGGACAACCCCGCGAGGTTTTCACCATTCCCAATCCGTACGTTCTCCCTACCAAAGTGCTCTCGAACCATTCCTTCTACCATCTAAGACTCTAGCGTCTAACATTCTCAGCACCATTTTCGACTCGTCCAACGACTGGCCAATGATGGACTCAGCCGACCCGACAAGCGGGTGGTCGCATAAAGCCTTCCTTGCGACCAAGGCCGGGCCCGCCAAACAGGACGTCTACGGCCAGCTGCATCACTACCTGAAGCGGCTGTTCGCGGACTTCCACCAGCACCTGCGCTCGAAGCCAGTGTCCTTCGAACTACATCATGTCGATGCGAAGGATCTAGGGGAAAGGCTCGCAGGGCGAAAGTTCGACCGTATCGATGTCAGCAACATCTGCGATATGGTGTACCTCGGCATCGGCGCCACACTCGCGACCTTTGGGCCGCTTCTGCCCGATCCGTTGACGAACGCGCACGCGACGCTTCTCACGGCCTTTCTGAACGCCGTACCCGAGGCTAAGATGATGTTTCGAATGATGAACCCTTTTGCTGCAGACATCATTGCTAAGTTAGACACGCGGGCCGTATTAGCGTATATCAGGTCCGACCTTAGGCAGCCGAGGGGGACGATCGCCCAGATAACGCAATGCATACAAACTGAAGCAATTAAGATTGGTGCTGCGATGGATTTAGTGGGCGATATGGATAGATACTTTGACATGTACGTCCGAGACAATCAAACAACACCATCCCCGACATTTAATATTCTTGTTATCCCCTTGCGCAGCACATCTATATCATCAGCTAACGCTCGCATACCGGGCCGATTATAGGTACATGCTCAATTACGACTTCGCAGACGTAGCGTCAGCCACCGGGTTAACAATGAAAACGAGACACACCATTGTTGCGCCGTGGCCGTTGCGTGTCAAGAGCAATGGTCCACACCCCTCACAAAAAGAAAAAGAGGACTTTAAGTCTCTGCTCGGAACGTCGCATGTCGGGCACGAGAGATACATCGAGTGGAAGGTTGACGCTAGTGTAGTAAACGCAGCGGCAGACATGCAGGTGGACAAGGAAGCATGTGTGCTGTCCTAAGCGTTCGAACTTTGAGGTCTTGGTAGAAGTTTTTTTACTTTTCTGTTGTGATGAGGAGATTGGAGATGTGCGGCGCAGCGCCCTAGGAATCTACCTTCTAAGTTATGAGGCGAGCGACTCGCTTCCTAATTTGCTGGCCGATCTTGACGATGCCGGGAGCACGGAGCCTAGTCGGTGGAACAATACGTCTTGTGAGCAGGCCTACTTCTTATCCTGTATTTGTATCTGTATTGTACTCCGTGAGAGCAATAATCGATGATGCATATTCTATGTAACGATCGAGGCAATAAACTCTAAAATAGTGCTCACTTCAAAGAATAGTTGACCAGATATAGATCGTGCAGCGAAGGTGATTACTGTTGATGAACGAACAACTTCTGATATGGAGAATCGGCGTGTGCGTATGACCTTTCCTCAGGTCAGACAAGACGATTATTAGTTCAAGGGAAGTAGTATACAAAACATAGAGACTGACCTTGAATGTTTCCAGATCATGCCTTGGCTTATATAGATGTATGGCGCTAGTATAAAGAAACGAGTAGAGAGTTTGCCAGCCGTGGTGGTACCAAGAACACAAATGACACCTTCCCCACTGGAGTACCGTTTAGCTAATCCTTTCTGAAGCGTGTATACTAGTTAACTTCTATATAACTAGGTAAGCATATATTTATATCTATGCAACAACTACTTATAGTTGTGCAAAAGCTATCTAATTCGTATTAGTCTCATCACTTCTGAATTATCAAATTAGAGACTAAGGCCAACCTACAGTAGTCGCACGCCGAGGTATCATATACCTTGGTTCTTCATCAAATTGTGATAACCACAGGTGAGTCTACGCTAGAGGACTTCTGTTTCATGAATAAATAGGAACATGGGCCCCTATCCAGTGAATCGACCCCGCGTAGCAAGCCGCATTATAGTCTCGAGCGTCGCGCCGTCAACATCCTGAGTCGAAACGGCGGGAGCTGGCGGTGGCGGTGGCCGATCAATAATCATGAGGTCAGGCTCGGCATTTCGCCCGGCTGGGGCGCCGTCACCCTCGTCCTCTTCCATCTCATCGTCATCCTCATACTCGTCATCGAAGCTGCGCTGGAGGCCCGTTCGGACGTTTTCGATGCCAATCTCGTGTTCCTCGGCGGTAAACGAATCGCCTTCCTCGTTCATGACGTATTCGGCGATACGTTCTTGGCATGCATTACGTGTGGTGTCCCAAATCTCTCCGAGCGCGTTTTCTTTCTCTTTATTAGAGCTAGTGTTGGTACCGGGCTGGGCGTAGCCAGGCCAAGGCATGCTGGTGAGCGTTTTCCTCCCCTCATCCATAGTGGCCTCGACGTCTGGCTCAGGCTTCTTCCGAAGTAGTTGGAGAAGGATGTTCTCTTGCGTGCGGCCGGGGAAATTCGTGGATGGGTGAACGGCGACGCGGCTGAACAGGGCATTGTTCTGGGATAGGATCTCGATGATCGCGTGGACGTTGTGGTTTAGGATGTCCGCTGAGGCCTGGAGAGAGTCCCTGGAAATCTCTGAGTTAGTATGCACCAGGGATCGCAGTGTAACAGGACCACGCACAAGTTGGGTAGCGGGTTGCTCAGGAAGACGTCATTTTTAAGGCTGTTGAGACTGCTGGAGAGTTGCGAGAGGCGTTGACGCGTCTGCTCGACGGCCTTCAGCTCCTCTTGACTCAACCCAAGCGACGACATGGCAGGGGATTGATGTTATCTCGAGAAGAAAGCTCCGAATTGTGGAATATAGCGCGAAGTCTGCGATCTGGTGGAATGCGGTTGTTCAAGCTGAAGATAAAGGTCTGAATTGTGAATTGGTTCCAGTGAAGATGATAGCACAAAAGATGGGGTAAAATGTGCTAATCCTAAAACAACCTAGTCTGTCAAGCTTGCCACAGAGCCCCCTGCACTTGTACCTGCCGAGCCACATGGACTGCACAGGGATTCCAAGATAACTAGGCCCAAAGCAGATGACAGAACGAGCGGGGGCTGATCACCATCACATGCAACCTCACAAAACCCTCATTTCTCTATGCGTAGCTCAATACTCCATATCACTCATCATAGGTTCATCGGCACTACGTGCCAGAGGTATATTTATAGTTTCTCACTAATTTATACTGCTGTGTTCCCCTACTCTCTTTAGAGAACCAGCTCACCTACCTTTTCAAGTTGAGTAGCAAAGCGCCGTCGGAAACCATGAGACGCTACAAATACAACTGGTTGTAAGGACAGTTGGTATCTTCTGATGCAAAATAAAAGAACAAAACACCGGTTTCAAATAACAGGCCGATTGTTGATATCCCATTGTTTCCGTAACTCGCCTCGCTAATGTCGCTTCAATAGGTCAAAGAAATGCAAAAGATATTTCATATAGACACGGCAAGCAGGCATCCGTATTTGGACATATTTGTCGATCAGAGCACTTTCTAGTGCTTGATAGCAGCTCGATGCCATAGGAACCCGACGAATATTGCACGATGGATTATTCATTGTGTGATCCAGCCTGGTCGATCACAATGTCTTGTGTTTCTCGCCCGTATTTGTCGACTGGAGGGTAACGAGCCCGCCGCTCAAGATCGTCGAGCGGTAGGAAAGAGCGTATGTATTTGTTTGTACCGTTATCATTCGGATTGTAGTCCCAGGGATCAAACTTGCCGACTTTCAGGGCATCCCATACGAGCCGCCGAGTTCTCTGAGATAGGAGGACAGATTGTGTGATTGAGTCAAAGTCCCACCGTGTCTTAGCTTCAGCTTCAAATTTTTCGAACTTAGCTTTAGCTTCCTCCTCGTCGGCCGTCAGTTCCTCGGTCTTGTTTGCTAGCTCTGCCAAGTTGACCAGCTCGAGCGGATCCTTCTCGAGGTTGAAGAGCTGCGGCGCATCCGTTGGACACGTGATGTACTTCCAAGGGCCACGCCGGATCATCATGAGAGGGCTAATGGTACCCTCGCCCGTGTATTCCGCAATAACAGTGTCATGGCCCGGTCTACTTTCGAGATGGGGTAACAAAGAGGTACCATCCATCGGTAATCCTGGAATCAGCTGGGTGCCAACGATATCACAGAGAGTAGGAAGGATATCCAGCGTTGAGACGTTCTCCTTTACGTGGTGAGGCGTAAACCGGCTAGGATCCGAGACTAGCAGCGGAACACGGACAGACGACTCAAAGTAACTCATCTTGTACCTACAGCTCCATTAGCAGAGAAAACGGTCATCGTCTCGAGATTAAAACTATACCAAAGGCCACGTTCTCCGAGCATATCACCGTGGTCGCCACTGAAAACAACGATGGTGTTCTTGTCAAGGCGGCATTGCTTCAGCGTCGTAAGAATGCGCCCAATGCAATCATCCACATAGCTGACAGCGCCATAGTAGGCCCGTCGTGCACGTTTTATCTGGTCATCGGTGAAGTTCTGATCCCAAAGATCGCACACCTTCAAAAGCCTCTTGCTGTGCGCATCCTGCTGCTCCTGCGGAATCTTGACCTTGGGTAAGGCAATATCTACGCCCTCGTATAGATCCCAATACTTTTCTTCAATAGTGTAAGGATCATGAGGGTGAGTGAGGGAGAGCTGTTTGAAACGAAGTAAGTTAATACATGTTTACTAGCTTCAGACCCGTGCGCTTGCAATCGCTAAATGGTAATTCAAAACTGCTATCAAATGATCCGAGAGAACATACCGTAAGGCAGAACGGGCGATTGTCCGGGCCCTCACGAACTTGGTCGTACAGGAATTGAGTAGACTTGTACATAACTTCTTCGTCATAGTCTAACTGATTGCTTCGCACGCAGGTTCCGGCCTGAAGGATGGAGCTTGCATTGTGATACCACTCGAGTCGCCTATCCGGGGCATCCCAATTGACGGCCCAGCCAAAGTCGCCAGGATAGATATCGCTTGTCAAACGAGTCTCGTACCCATGCAATTGATCTCCAACGAAATGCATCTTGCCGGCCAATGCTGTGTGATAGCCTTTGAGCCTCAGGTAGTGAGCATATGTGGGCACGTCGCTCCCAATTTGGGAAGCATTATCATAGGCTCCGATCTTCATCGGTAATTGACCTGAAATAAGACTCATGCGAGACGGAGCACAAAGGGGAGAGGGGCAGTAAGCAGAGTCAAACTGAACCGACTTGGCTGCTAGTGCATCCAGGTTGGGTGTGAGGATCTGAGATTCGGGATTGTACATCTTCAGCAGGGGGGCAGCCAACTGGTCTGCCATGATGAAGAGAATGTTCGGCATTCTATCGCCACTAGAGAGCCCGGCCGACGTTGAGCCATTGCCGTTAGTCTCGTTTGGGATAGAATCGATGTCTGGAGCCATGCTAGAAGGGAAAAAAGATAACGGGTAAGAGACTCAAGCAAATCAAGAGACAAAGCAAGGCGATAGGGAAGTTTTTAAGTTTTTATGAGTATGAATCGAGCTGTGGTGGCCTCAAGTTAAGGCCCAGAGAAAAGAATACGTGTTTGACTCAAGAGATAGGGGATTCGACCCGTTGGCAAAGGATGGCGGGCTTGTCTAACTTATACCCAGCGTGGGTAGTGCCTAATTGGGACCAAGAGTTGAACTAAAGTAACCGCTCTACCCACTTGCCAAATAAAGATGCAGGAAGTCTGGTTGACAAGAATGTCGTAGGCGATCAGGAGAGAGATTACGTTGCTTAGACAAGCAGCAGATAGAAAAGGATCGTCAGTCACTTCGTTTAATCTCGGTGGTACGAGAAATAGATCCGAAGTGGACGGTCGAATCGGGGGACACTTGTCCATCCGAAATGCACATACATAAGCATAGAAGTGTTCACTTCGTTTCGTGTCATGTTGTGATGTGTTGTGGAGAGCGGGAGTCGGGCTGTCGTGCGATGGCGACATGATTATATTATACTAACACACACGCCTACAGTAATAACTAACAACTCGATTTTCTGGTCACCGCCCTAACATTGACTCAACAGTGGCAAGGGAGGGAAGGAGAGCCCAGTAAAATACCCAGCAAATACCCCGCACTAGTACAGAGTTGGAAATACCGTCTTGAGTCCTCTCCACCAATCATCAACATGCTACAAAGTGCTTTTTCCCGGATTGGGATCGCCGTCACGAGGGCTGCCACGCCTCTTACGCGGTACACATGCTGTCGTCTCTCTCCCCAAGCGTATTCAAAGCCACGAATCCATATAATTCTAGACAACATGCGGGGCAAGACCCTGAAATTACACGACGGGAACGGGAACAAAGTGGACACCTAGGGCATAGGGTCTTGCATAACCAGCCACTTCGGGGAATGCTTGCCGGTCACATGATCGGGGCTTGACCTTTACTGCGTCTACTGCTTATCATAAGTCCTGTGCACAAATACTACCGGGCAGACGTCTATAGAGCTGGGACTTGAGAGCAGCAGTGGGGATTGGCTAGTTTCAAGCCCGGTGTCGGACGAGTCTAATCGACTATGGTACCTACAACCTGGAACTCTTCAAGATTAATAATAGGCAGGCTGCAGTACCTATATCATGATGTACTGCCAAGCCAATAACGTTTAGGTAAACACATGATATGAACTGCATCATGCAGCACAACAGATGACAGAAGCGCGTTTGCTTTGTCAAACACATCGCTATCTACACTACATTAGATAGTGTACCGTACACCAGAATTTCAAATCTAGAGAGACTGGGATATTCCCAGCACACTTGTCAATGCTGATGTTAGAGTAGAGGACGGTGAGACTTCACCTCACCCAAGGTAATGAATTGATTGGCTCAACACGCTTTATAAACCCGCCATTACTTTTGTCTTGAGCACGCAATACACAGGGAAGCTAGTGTAATCGAAAAGTTCACGTCCATCAGAGAGACATGAAACAGACAATGACGCATGACTTTTTAAGACAACTGGAGAAAGCAGCACATGTCCGGGGTCGTTAATCAATCTAATCAATCCTTTTCGCAAAGATTCTACTTCATTTGGTTGGCGCCCCAATGAAAAGCGGTATGCGACCTACCAATCAGCATACAAGTGACGTGTCTACCTTGCTGCTTATTACGACTGCTATCTGCTTAGGAGGTATGTATGCCGGGGAGACTGGATACCCGCAATACAGATGCATACCATGCGTTCAGATCAGCTCCAATGCTATCTATTATTGACACAGAACAAGTGTCACAACATCTGCCTCTTCAACCCTGAAGGCATTTGCCAGTTAATTATTACCTAATAAATTGAGAGTGCTTGGGGTGTCTCTGGCAATGATTAGTTAGATTCCTCTCTTGTTACGCCACGAGCCCGGTCTTGCCAAAACCAGGTATAGTGCGTATACCTAGTCGTGCAGAAATTGACCGGCAAGCCCGGTATATCTAGAAATTTCCATTGCGCCTTGCAGACTGCCGATAGTTATCTCGCTCGATCAAGAATTCCGGCCTCCCTGCATATATAAGTATAATCATTTTAGATAAGACTTTTGCCAAGTCGTGGTAGGTAAGCATGCGCGATCGCTAATAGATTGTGCAATTTTTATCAAGGATGGCAACATCTCTCGAAGAGTCTTATCTCCATTAGGTAGGTAACTCTCCCATTGCCAAAAGCAATACGGCAGTAATGCAACGCCAAGTTAATAGTGAAGATTGTAGAAAAACTGAGTTAGAAGACAACGGCATTAATTTTATTAAAAAGCGTAAATAAAGAGAGTATTGAGGTCTTCACAACGATGCTAGTTTCGCAGAATATGAAAAGAACTACTTAGCCTCTACGGCGCGTTGTAGGCCCTTTATTACTTCTAGGTGACGCTGAAGAAGACACGCCCGAGGGCGGGGATGGTGCAGAGATAGGCACCTCCTTCATCTTCCCCTTAGCTTTGGCCGAAGGCGCATTCCAGTAGTAGACCATCTGCGCCGCCAAGACGCAGTTCAACGTGAACCCCGCAATGAAGCCGTATAGGATCAGCTGGTCATCCACCTCTTGCAGAGTTGTAAAAATGCGCGAAAGCGAGCCAGCCAGGTAGTTAAAGACCTGTGATACAAGGGCGTTAGCGAACAAATGATAACAGAATGCCAGCCTAAACAGGAATTGTGTGTCAGGGGAGCTTGTACTCACGGTAAAAGCGCTAAGTTGGCCGGTTCCACCCTCCTGAAAGATGGCAGCAATCTGGGGTATCTTGCTCGCTACACCCAACACGCCGGCGCCGGCCTGCAAGTAACCCAGAGCCTGCATATCAAGGACGTTGCTGTTGAAGAGCGTGACGAAGCTTGCGGCGAGGGCGGCAACAAACAATGCAGCCATACTAGCGCGACCGCTGTAGTTGAGAACAAGGACGGTGATGATGACGTTTTGGCCGAGGATCAGTGCCGTCTCGCCGAAGGTGCTGAAAGGGAATCCATTCCGGACGTTGTAGGCGAGCGTGATGAGGTACGACGAGGTTTCAAGGAGGTAGGACAGGAAGCTGACGCCCGAGGCCGACTTGGACTGCACGAGCTTAAGGATCTGAGGGACCTTGACAATGGAGGATGCGCCGATGATGCCGATGCCCAGCCCCTTCGAGATGGCAAGTTTGAGGCATTCGGAGTCGGTCGGGTCGAGATCGAGAAGCAGTCTCTTGTAGCAGGTCTCGCCGATGATGGACACGCCGAGATCGCGAATCGGCGCGGGCAAATTGTGTGTGAGTGGCTGCAGTGGCTGCAGAGCGGATCGAAGGGCCTCCATGGCGCGAAAGAGACGGTACGGTGCGCTCAAGAAGAGAAATGGCGATCTCAAGGTCAACGGCACCTTGATTTGCTATTAGTAGTATTAACAACAGTTGGCGCAAGCTGACAAGGCTGATGAAGAGAATATTGCGCGACCCTGGTCAAAGCATTTATTTCATTGGTGGTAGGCAGGTCAGGTAATTTGTTCTTTATACTGTATCGCACTGTGACGTAGCTAGTAACCTAGGTACTGTACATATGAGTGGGGCATGCCGCGCCTTCAATAGGTACTTAAACCGTTTTTTTTATCCTTTTTTCTTCTGGAGATATCACTGATTTAAAATTTACGGCAACAAACAACACCAGGTAAGCCTTGGCGCAGTGAAGTCAATGCAAATTAGCCGTAAATCTAGTTTTGACTTCCACTTCATCAACTCAAGCGCGCAAAACAGCCCATTATTAACTCCTCGCCATCCAAATTCAACTTGTCGTCGCAAAGATGTCAGGTGGTCACGGGGCCTCACTTGCGCTTGGTGTTGAACTGCTTAAGTGCTTGGGCACAATGAGTCAGGTTTGCGGCGGGCTCCCACGTGTTATGCGCAGCATCGTAGCCTTTCCATTTCACCAGATACTGAGTAATGCCAGACCTCTTGCGGCTGGCCACGATGATGTCGACTTCAAATTCTTTAGTCTTATTGGTGGATGTCTTGCTAGCCGAACTCATGGCCGTTTTGGGGGGCTGCGCTGTTGTAGCCCTACGTGGTTTCTTTCCACAGGCCTTTATTAGCTTCTTGCCCACTCTCTTAAACTTTTCAAAGAGGAAAGACATACATTCTGTTCTGCGATACTATATGCGGCAGACTTAGACGCAGATCTAGATGATCTTCGATAGCCATCTGCCGAAATGCCTCTTTTTCTCTTGCCTTGGCTCCTAGAAGAGGCTTCTAGATTGGCAGTCTGGCCAGGCATAGCGATTCCCTTGGCTGGGCGACCACGTTTACGAGGAATCGCGTTCTGTGCGTTTCGGTTAGGTTCTTGCTGAGTGATATCCGATGAGACTTTGACGCCATCTGCGTCTTGATTCTTTCCTCCGCTGGTAGGTTCATCCTCGCCATTCTGAATACTAGGAGAGAATTTTAGTAAGATCCTGGCTGCTTATAATTAAACAAGATTGGAAGGCAAAGGTAAAGCGGTAGACTACCTACTCAGACTGAATGTTGGGAACAAGGTCACCCTCATCACTACCGTCGCTAACATAGCTATAATCACGGTCGGTGTTACGGCCAAGGCGGGAGGGGAACTCGGGGAACTCGGCATTCAGAACGTCATGCCTGACACGGCTGCTTGAAGGAGGCGCCATACTCGCAGTACTTGGAGTGCACGAGATGTTTTGGACGGGCTGAGTGCGAGCCTATGAGGTTGGAGTATATCTCGTTAAAAATCTGTTGTGTGTCTCGTGGAAGTTGCAGAGCTATGGCGTTTGATTGTTTCGTGGGTGGTCAAATGCCAGATGGCGGAAACATACATACCCTATTGCGTGACTGGTGGCACTCGGCCGCGATTGACCCAATGTTGACGATGTATATTGAACAGCGTGTACAACTTAGGATGTAAACCGTCCAAGGGTCTGAATAGATATACCGGCTGGGGAGATGTGGTGAGATGTGGTGAGATGGATGGGCGAGCGTCTTGGGATGGAATTTGGGGAATTAGGTAGGTTGAAAGACATGCAAGTGTAGGTAAGACTAGGTACTTATATAGGTACCTAGTTCTTAGTTGATTGTTTGCCACACCTGCCTTAGATATTTACCTCTGCTGTTGCTACAGGGTCTCGTGCCTTCCCAAAATTACATAATTAGGTGGATAATAAATATCAGTTGTGTATTTATTTAGGTACTTTGGTACACAGCCCTGCAAGATATACGTCCTACTTACATGGTAGTACCAATATAACCTACCAGACACCTAAGTTACATGTCAACCTAGGTGAGTTAGGTAGGTATCTGAGTCAAGTCAATATGGGCAAGAGAGGAAGTAACCAACATGTACCTTGGGTATGTACCTAGGTACGTACTAAATATAGGTATACAATACATGCAGGTAGACCAAAATGCAAGCAAAGAGTCTTCTCTAACTCTTCCAAGGTTCTCTTAATTTTGAAGAACTATTTCTGTACTGCCCATAGTAGTTATTAAACTGTCATATGTTGTACATAAGTTATTGTTACGCATAGCCAAGACCTTACCCAACCGATAGCGTGTGGTAGCAACATGAGACTGATACTTTTTCTTGAATAGGAATCGGTGGCATACGATACTGTAGCTTTTCGCCACACGAGGGGCTCGAAAACTCTCATTTAGTTCACGAGCTTCATAGACCGAGGTGTTGCACCCTCTTCATCCCCGCGTGTAAATTTCATAGGTTAGAAGAATTACCACGTCGTTTCCGAGGTATGTGTCCACATTCTTCTCTCAGAAACAGTAAAAGAGAGTATCTTGTGTGAAGCAGACCTTTTCTGCCGAACTAGCAAGCTGGGTGCAAGCACCCATCATTATGGTGGTTAATCATCAAGATCTAGCTACTAGGTCATATCATGAGAAACATATCCTTAAAATTCACAATATGAACTCTCTTCTTGTGTGTGCTTGAATTATAAAGTTATTATTACTATACAAGACTTCTATCATCTACATTAGCAGTCGAAATCGCTAGCACTCATATACCGAAATATCGCTGGTTAGCGGATGTCGCTCCCTCGGCAGGTTGCCTTCATGGTTCGCTATTCTTCAATCAACATCTTCCTTGTAGTCATCTGGTAATTCTTCAAAGCGCCCCTCCTCCACCGCCGTCCGGACTGGGTTTTCAACTGAGATTACGCCGTTTGCTTGCAACCTATTCAAGATTAGACCCCTTTCTCCCATGTAGGACAAGAGATACTTACCTCTGGAAAAGTACAAATAGTCTCTCGGCTTCCCTTTCCCTCTCAGCCTCAGTCATCTCGGGTGTGTCGGGGAATCTCTCCGAATCTAGGAACTGCCCGGTCACTGGGTTAATGGGCCGGCTAGAACTGTCTGTATCGCTGCTGAATGCTTCGGCGGCATTCTGAGGTATGGAGATATTTTTATTATAGAGAAATCCCGAGGCAAATCCGTACCCAACGTTTTCGACAAATTTGGATGCGTCCTTATCTGAAAGGTCGAACAGAAGCTCGGAGACCATATCGCGAAACCTTGGCGCTATGGGGTTTGTGGAGTTCTTGAGAAGCCAGGAAGGCAGAGAAGAGCCACGTCCTAGTATTTCTCTTCTATCGGCGTCTGTAGGTAGGAGTCTTCCTCGAATGGAGATTTGCACATCTCGTGAAGCATTGCTGTGAACAGCCTGTATTACTCCAAGCAGGGGCGTTACAGCACTGTCGAGTTCTTCATCCTGATATCTTGCCCTTGATTTGTCAAGGAGGTTGATTAGACGATCTGGTAAGGTAGTGGGATTGGCTGGAGGGTATAGAGACGGCTGGACTTCCTTCGCATTTAAGTCCAGATTCAAAAGAGCGTTAACTAAGGGACCTATCGGTGGGTCTAATGGCTTATCAACTTGGAAGGAGCCTTTGCACAAAATGGTGACGATGTGTGGAACCGCCTGGGTGAAGGATGAAGTCTTTTGTTTGCAGTGGTGAGTGATATTAAACAGCAATTTCAGAGTCTCTGTCAAGGCCATATCTTGCATAGGATCTGCAGTTGACCTTGCATCATTATGGTGCTTTGCATGACGCTCCAAGTTCTTGATCACGGAGTCCGCAAGATGATAGTCGTCAATGAGTTGCTCGAGCTTCGTGTCGGTGTCATAGGTCGTGAGGAATATTATCCTCGAGACAAGGAATTCATCGTCAAAACTATCATTCTTGAGTTTATTGCAGACTTTGGACTCATACCCGAGATCCACGAAAGTTTGCCGACACTCCTTCTTAAGCAAAAGTGCGTTACACAAACAGCGGAGAGCATTTCTTGACGTTGTACTGGAAGGGCTGTCGAATGCATGTCTGGTGAGCATCTCAATCCCCTTTAGCTTGTCAATATAAGAACTCTCATCATCTATTGATCTCTGAACCTGCCTCTTTTAAGAATATCGGGTCTGCATCACGAGGATCCCGACCGTATATTTTCAGCTCTTCTAGAGCCGCATCTCTTTCTTGTAGGTCGCAAGTTAGCCATGTCTAAGCTGATGTGTGTGTGTCTTACGATTTGGAAGTAGGTTGGCTGAATCTAGGTCTTGGGTCAACCTTTCGACAAGATTAATTACTGCAGCCAGTTTTTCTATGTTCACATTCGTTAGTTGGCTTAGCTCGTTAACCAATGGTGTAGCTCACCTGGTCCTGACAGCATAGCTGCTTGAGCCAGTTGAAAATTGCTCGCCATAGAAGAGCTTTTACTTCCAACGGGTTGGCTGTCGTGGCCGCTAGACGACGAGAATAGGCGCCGAAGAATGCCTAGGCGGTGCAGGTCAAACTGTCTAGTCATCGTGAGTATGCGTTGAATTATACGGCCAAAAATGAAAGCGATATTGATTATATGATGCAGAGAGAGCGGAAGAGTGAGGGGTCCCAGGTTAATGGGGGGCTGTTAATAGAAAGTTTTATATAGCAGCTGTGTATAAGAAGTGACGGGGACTGTAGAAGGAATTTCAGAGGGTCTCTCTCGACAGAACAAAACAGTGCTCGGAGGTATGGGTAAAGCGGAAGTGAAGAGCCTGTTTATACTGATTTGGAAAATGACGATGGAACGATTTCTGGGACCAACATTTTACTTGTACCTAAAATAGGCTGAGCATGCGCAGTAGAACTCGACGTAAAGCTGGTTAGAAGCAATGGAACTATTATCGAGGCGTCGGTCGGCCCTCGTATACTTTAGGTGTTACGGGACACTGCTGGCCAGGTGCTCGATTGGTGCACAAGATGAATGACAAATGGTAGCACCTAACAGACGTGTAGAGAGCTACTCGTCCGTGTGTTGGTAAGACAACTATACAGTCGGCATACACAACGGCGCGTGGTACGCAAGGTATCTTGAGTACCTAGATTAGTGATTGTATATTCGGTGCTGTATATTCAGGAAGATGGATTAACAGAGAAAATTCATTGAACAGCGCTGTCCTAACGATGGTATAAACCCAACAGGGCATATGACAAGATCTGCAAATATTAAGGCGAGGTTTACATATTCTGAGGGATGTGTTTTATATAGGTACCAACCAACCTACACTGGGTTAGGTGTGTGTTGGATGGCTTGTCGTCATCAGTGCCGAGAGATAGGAAGCGCACGGGCCATTGGCTTACCTCCCTATGCGCACCTAAGTACTTAGGTACTTTCAGGGGGATGGAAAACCACTTAAGCATCTGGGATCCACTAAAGCGCGTCGTGAGCACTTTGTACCGCGTCTACAGGGGTCCATTGTCGCGAACTCTCCGCTCTCCGCAGTTTGTCAGATATCGATACCTATATTCTGCAGTAGTAGGTACCAACTGGCAACTACCAACCCAGTCGCTTTCTGGATTGAACTCTCACCGTTCAATTCACTTTACGCCACCTGTACTAGATTCCCTTTCTCTTCGAGGGCGCGGAACCAAGCTATCATATTTCAGCCCTTCGCTCTCGTGTTTCTGATCTTATCCCTAATTTGTCTCTTACTTGCATTCAAGCGATCAAGTACTACTATGTTCGCCAACTAGCGTCTTAGTCGTTCCCGGTCTTGTCTTTGTCGACGCAGAAGCAATCAACCCATGAAATCTGAGCTGGCCGGCCAGTCTTCGCGTGGTGGGCAGGCAAGTCTTGGAGTGGCCGACTTGCAGCCATGGTATCACCAGTAGCGGCGCCATCAGCAGGCCTGGACGCATTACCGGCAAGACCTCCAACACCACCTCGAGAACGTCAAAGCGACCTCGACCCGAAGTTGGTTCTCGACCGACATCCCCTCGCCTCTCTCCCTACCCTGCAAACACCTCCGAGCCACTCACCGGCCTCGGCGCTCTCGACCAACGCCAGCTCGAGACGATCTAGGAAACGGGTCGAGTTCACAGTTCACGCTGAGTATCGCGATCCTCCCACGGCCGCCGGCAAGGAGAATGAGCATAAGCAATCCACGCCAATCTCCGCCCCTTCGTCTGCACACCTCTCAAGACCACTAAAGTCGATCCTCAAGCCCACCTCGAGTCCGAACCCTCCTAATCCACTCGACCCGTCCGCTGGTTACGGCGAGATAGGCAGCACTACTACTTTGGCCGCCATGCTGGAATCCACTATCAAGCACCTGGCTAGCAATGATCGCGACTCCAAGGTTGACGCCTACACTATGCTGGTGCGCGCTCTCAAGACGTCGACGAATCTCCCAGACCGCATCGCCCTACAGAGCAAGATGAGTCTGTTCCTCCAATTCATTCAGCGCGACATCACAGCCAAGGGCGGAAACGGAGTCAGCGATTCATCCCTAGTCAACCACGCTCTCAATTTGCTGTGTACTTTCCTACATTTTCCTGCTATTGCAGCGGCGGTGACCTCCGATTTTGGTGTCTTCATTATAGATCACTGCATCAGATCCTTCGAGGACCATGCAATTCCTAAAGATGTTGTTCGACATCTGATGCAAGTAGTCGTATGTCAGGATTTCCCCCCAAAGGTCATGACCGCCGATCGTGTCGGCCGACTTGTCGCTTCTCTCCACAGGATTGAGAACCACATTAAAGGGAAGAGCATTATCATGTCTCGTATTCTGATCTACCGTAGACTGATTAAGCAGTCCACAATCCACATGGTGTCCCACCCCGAGTGGCTCCTAGACCTGTTTACGGATATGTTGAGTAGCCTCAAGGAGATTCGTTCTGCTGCGATCGCCCTCGGATTAGACGCCAGCTTCACTGCCGCAAAAGAAAAACAATTATCCAAAAAGGTTATGGAGTTCCTTCAAATGTCCATTGACGAAACCCGTTTCATCGAGCACTATATCCTGAGGCTCACTGCTATGTCGAAGGAGAAATCGGAAATGGCTGCCGTACCTCAGATCTGGAGCGTGGTTATCCTGCTTCTGAGATGCCCAATTGATCGTTGGGAATTCTTTGACCAATGGCTGGAGATAATACAGCGATGCTTTAACAGCGGTGATCATCAAACTAAATTGGAGGCAAACTATGCGTGGAATCGCCTAGTCTACGTGCTGCATCTGCACGAGTCGTCCTTTTCTAAGACCATTGGTACTCTCTGTCAACCCTTCAATCAGTTGAGACGAAGAAGTAAACAACCTGACGAGCTTCGAAAAGTTGTCATTGGAGGACTCTGTAACCTTTACTACTATGCTTTCAAACCCAATTCTAGCTCTGCTCATGTCGACCACTACTGGGATGCCTGTGTTCGAACACTCATTCGGACATTGGCATTTCCCGACACCGATGGAAAACTGGCAGAAAAGCAGCATACTCCTGCTACTGACAATCTGGCTCAAGCTGCCAACATATTAGCTGGCCTCTTCGACTCTTCCAGCGTGCGACTATGGAAAGAAGATCGCATTGCAGACAATACACTAGCGAAAGCTGCCGAATTGCCTCCATTAGATCCCAAATGGATTAGGCGGAATACAACTCGAGTTTTTTCCATTGTGGAACCTATCCTTAGTAAATCCTTTTCCAAGCTTGCCGATCCGGATTCTAGCTCATCGAACCTTTGGAGGTCTCTTATTGGCGCTGTTGCCGCTGCTGCGTCCAAAGAAGTAAAGGTATCAATAGATACAGCAGCTTTTCTAGGCAATGCGCTGAGCCTGCTGATGAGGATCTGGTCTGCTGGTCTTGGGAAAGCGACAACTTCCGCAGATATGCAACAGTCATTCTTGAAAGCGGTAGAGTTTTACCTTACCACAATGGTTCTCTCAATCGGTCACCTACCCTTTACGGAGAAACTTCTTTCAATGAATGAGCAACAGACTCTAGTTCCAATAGCCACACCCTCGCACCGCTCTCGGACAGGATACGGCCCTACACGATCACCACTCCATCATCTCTTCTCTATACTTTCATTGTTGCCACCGGGCATTTCGGATGGGGAACACGTCTGCAATCTGTTCAAAACTGTTTTTGAACCGTTTGTGCTCACTCGGTCTCTTCGAGGTAAAACAGATTTGGCTCATGAGTTGATGCAAACCCCACCACTAGATGGCACTGTCAACTGTGGCCCCTGGGTCTTCATTGCAGAAGTCCTGTCCACACCTAGAGACAACAGCCAGTCGAGTCGTTCGTCCTCTGATTCTACCAGTCAATCTCCAATCGGACATGACTTCCGTGACATAGTCAGGCATCTTGAAAAAGGAATCACTCATACGCCGAATCTACCATGGCCTCATTGGCTATCACTCTTCCATTTCGCGGTCGGGCAAGCCACAGAGCTTAGTGGTGAAGCCGGTTGCTCCATTGCAGTCATAGAGCCACTAGCCAAAGCTACTTTGCAGAGTTTAGATACAGATGCAAATGTGTTCAGCACTAATGTATATAAGTGTAGCGCACAGTTGATAGGCAATGCAAAACAGCCTCGGGATCGACAGGCGCTTGATGCTGCTAGACGACGCCTATGGGGGACAACAGCAGCTGGTGCTAGGTCGGCTTCATTTGATCCGTTCGATAACCTTTACCGACTCACGTCTCGTCTCCTTGAGGTATCCTACGTTAATGCAGATAGCCTCGACGAAGACAGTCTTGTAACTCTCATTACGGAGACGTCTCTTTTCTTCTCGAGGACTAATCAGGTCCTTGTCTTCAAATCTCTTGTACAATTGCAACATGGTTTAGGACCATGGATTCAGGACATGGATGAGCGATACGGCAGCAAGCAGCGCTCGATGTTAGCTGAAGTCGTATGTATTGAATCTTCCCTTTTAACGCATATCATCGGCGCGTACTAACTGGCCTAGGTCAAATTGTTATGGGATCGGATTTGCAGCCTCTTCTCAGAAACAACACTTCAGAATTTTCAGCTTGACGCTATTGAGCACCTACTTTGCTGTGCATTCAAGTCGAAGCATAGGCATATCGTCAATAATGCTATACTTCTGTGGAATAGGAGTTTTAACAACGGCGGTGAAGTTGATTACCCGGCAGCATTGAAAGAAGTGCTACTTTCCCTCCAGACATATGCCGAGATCACGCTACCGGGTTTGGATAAATCGACTAGTGAAAATAACGAGTTGGTACCGCAGTTTATAGAGTCGCAGGATGACTTGGACGGCATGACCTCAAGCAAGCTTGATCAAAGAATGAACCCTGCTCTAAACCTTCCTTCATCATCTGGATGCCAGGAAACTCCTAAGCCAAAACAGGTCTCGCAATCTGCTCATAATAAATCTGAAGATCTGCAGAGCCGTTCTTGTTCTAGATCAGCGAGGTCAACTAGATCGACAAGATCAACTAAACGTAACAGAACACCGAAGCCACGTCACGAAGATTCGCAAATTCAATTTGCTACTATTGAGGAATCTTCTCCGTCAAACCATGCTGCTGAATCGCAGGTCCTAACGGACCGGCAGAAGGAAGTCCGCGAACGACAACTAGAGAACGCAGCACTATTTCCGTCCATCCGGTCCAGCTCCGAGAAGGACAAACAGAAACCAGTCCACGTCTCTCACCCAGCCTCCCCACAATACTCTGATGTTATTCAATCGCCTATTGTCAATCGATCCACGACTCCTAGGACGACTCGCACCTACGGCTATTTGTCTTCAACCCCGACACCTCGGCGTGGTCAGCACTCAATAATTGACGAAGATCATGAGATGACGGACGACCTACCTTCATCCCCACCCGAACCAAGACGAAATCTTCTTCCTGAGATGAAGTCACATTCACGGGATACTCGTATGCTAGATAATATTCCAATATCGTCGTCACCAATCTCTGGATCCCCAGTCTCGAAAACACCCCTTGGACACCAACTCGAGCAGTTAGAGCCACAGGAAGTTGCCGTTAGTATTTCTGTGGAACATATGTCAAGTCAGCATATCAATCCTACTATGCACGACTCTACAGTAACCATACCCCACGGGATTTCTATGAATTACGAACAGGAGGCGCCCCGAGATGGATCTATAGGTAGACCGATGATTCAGCAGTCAGAGACCCCAGCCAATCTAAACCCTCCAAAAGGCCAAGGAACACCAAAGTCAGATGGTGAGGTGTTTGTTGATGCATTGACAAGTCCCACCCAGGGACTTCCGACTCACGGTGACGCCACAGAGCCTGTTAGTCTTATCCAGGATGATGAATGTGCGTTTAAAGATCGGTCATTTGAAATGAGTGACGGCGAGGAGCGCAGTATGGCTCGTCTTGTCATTGAGCTTGACTCTAGAAAGTGTGATCCTCTCCCCCTTTACGACGTAGCTTCTCCCGAAAAGGCCCAAGAAGACCAGGATACTATGGAATGCATAACCGTTCACACGGAATCTGAACTGGAGCAAGAAGGCCTAGGTCAGAACCAAAGGAGCCAGTCAACGCCATTCATCACATCTACTCTTACTAAATCTGATGACTCTCAATCATCAGAGAACAGGTCCAGGAAGCGGAAAAGAGCGTCGGACAGAAAACACAACAAGAGTGGCAAGAAACATAAGCATATGCAAGCGGATGGAGAGGATGTTGATACGATAATGGATAGCCAACAAAGGCTACCTCGAGTTTCAACTACTGAGCCAACTGAGGCCGGTGAATCTATTGAAGGAGAGGAACCTAGTGATGGAGTTCCGATTACACTTTCACAAGGTTCACCTGATCTGTCTTACAATCCTTATGACCAGACATCTATGGAGCCTCTGGATTTAGATGAGGATGGAACGGACTCGGATACCGCAGCAGTGAATCTTCAGTTGATCACAGAAGCATCGCAACAATCCGAAACCGACGGCCATCCACAATTCATTGACGATGATGCTCTCGAGTCTCCTATTTCAAGTGAAGATGAAGATATGGCCCAGTGTGATGAGCGAAATGAGGACAAGTTTGAGTCAAAATTGCCGGAAGAGGATCACACATCGCCTCAGGTAGAACAATCAACAATGGAAAGGATTGCAGCTTCGCTAAGGGATGGGCTCGAAGGACTACGAACGGCAACATTGTCTCGGGAAGACGTGTACAAAATCGAAGATATGTTTATGGACATAAAGAAAGAATTATATGAAGCTGCAAGGAGGAGTCGGCGGTAGCGTGCATTGAGCATCGGCATATGGATAGGAGAATCATGATAATGGGCTGCGCAAAGGGTGGGCACATTCACCGAGTCTTAAATTAATGTATTTATACAGCCTGATGAGAATGGCAAGCATTGGTGCGGAGTTAAAGGGGATACGAGATCGAAAAAGAAGTTGATATTTTCCTGGTGATGATTGTTTTGACCAAGCTTCTGTGAATCCATACACATTCTTATGTTCTAGTACTATAGCATAGAAAAGACTGTCATCAGAATTTATAAAAATCAAAATTGCCTTGATTTCCACGTTTGCCT
The DNA here is from genome assembly GCA_022578965.1 of Xylaria sp. FL1777. NCBI lineage: Eukaryota > Fungi > Ascomycota > Sordariomycetes > Xylariales > Xylariaceae > Xylaria > Xylaria sp. FL1777. The sequence continues at coordinate 7,646 of MU400661.1, read as the reverse complement.
AGTGTATTATTATTTGTTTCTTGGTTGAAATTGATACTGAGCAGCCCGTCGAACAGTGTGAAGCTTTACATATTTCGCCTTCATGTATATGTGTATCAACTATCAAAGATAAGATGTATATACAGTCATATTTGGCCCAAGTGAGTGCCGGATTCCACATTGTGTGAAAAATGAAGCAGCGATACTATGTAGGTGTCAAGACATTCCAAGACAACATTTGTCCAACAAGCCAGCCAGGCCGCCAACTCCGCTCCGTCCCAATCACATAACGCGACATACCCATCGCACGTGTGATCCTTCTCATCTCGCCCCTCCCCCCCCGGTCTTTCACCAGCTTAGACGTAGTCGCAGGTGACGGTGCTGGTGCCCGAGGTGCTGCAGTCCGTCAGGATGGAGCTGCCCTGCTTGATGTCGAGGATGGCGGAGCCGGTGACGCCGACGGTGGAGCCGCTCTTGACGGCCGAGGCGCCCGTGAAGGTGACGGAGTCGAAGTCGGCGAAGGCCACCAGCGACCCGCCCGACTCGTAGTCCTCGACGATCCACTCGGCGTCGTATTGGCACAGCTGGTTCCTCTCGCTGCTGAAGGAGTGCGAGACCGTCTTGCCCGTCGTCAGGTTCTCGAGGGTGGCCACGCCGGCGGCCTTGGAGGAGGCGGTCTGTTTGTGATTCCGGGTGTGTTAGTGGGAATGAATGTTCATGTCTGAGTTTCGGGGGGGTTTGTTTCATGGGCGGATTGGGCTGGAAGGGAATGTGAGCAGCGTGAACGTACCACTGTGATCTTCACCTCATCGCCAGCACTGACGGGGAAGCCGCTGTAGTCATAGGCGTAGTCGGGGTACCACTCGTACCAGGCGTCGTAAGAAACGGAGCCGCTGGAGCTAATGGAAAAGTCGAGACCGGTTTGTACTATAGTCCGTTGGTGTAAGTAATTAATCTTTCGGGTGAAAAGGTATGTGCTCCAGGAGTTCAGCATGCTCTCATGACATGTTCATTGCCCTAGCGGCAGATTTTTGCCTCCGCAGGTGACTCACAAAGGAAAGGGGGGGAAAGAAAAGAAAAACGTACAGATAGCTGTTCCGCAAGTGTCTCCGTCAATGCCAACCCATGCTGAAGCGGAACCACTCTTGCCGTTAGACTTAGGCGTAGGCACAATGATGGTACCGACGACAGAGGTGTAGCCAGAGGAGCTTAGCTATGTTCATAGAGACACGTTAGTCGAACTCTCGAAATTCGGCATCGTAGAACCACAAGGGTACTAAGGGATCAGGCACGTGTTTTCTCTTTAATTACGTACCACCGCACCAGCCCAGTTGCTCGAGTATTCGACGTTCTTAGCGGTCCCGTTTACTTCAGCGACGATGCCGTTTTCCTCGGCGGGAAGCTTGAAGCCTGATCGGCGCCCAGCTCGGCGTGCGGCACTACAGCACTTGGTGTCAGTTATCCACATTGATCATAGTCTGAATACTTCGAGATCGCGCCGGCGAGGAGCTTCTAGTGTATGACCTAGCCCGAAAAGAAGATTCGACACTCTGAAGTTTCCAAAAAGAGAAGAAACTAGTTTAATGTCGAGAATAACTTACTGGTTAGCCCAGCGAGCAGCAGTGCCGGGGGCAGCGAGGGCACTGGTAGCGAAGAGAGCACCGGCAGCTAGGATAGTGGTCTTCATGATGTAAGCTAGGGCTGATAGAGCAAAAAGCAAGATGATCAGAACAGTGCCGATGGGACTTCTGGCGAGTAGTCTAAGGATGTGGAAGGGATCAACATCTTTGGGCTGCGGGACGAACCTTTTATACACGACGCGATGATCGCGAAGATCAAGGCTCCCTGAGCGACCCCTCGACTAGCCGAGTCATGATGGCGATACGGCCTTGCTTAGGCGCTTTGAGCGGCAACCTTGCTACGCCCTGCCACTTGCGCTCAAGGTAGAGCGAGCGCAGAGTGTCATCACCTTCCAAGAAGATATACTGACCCGTTCTTCTGATGATGTGTCGAAGCCACGAGAACTACAAGGTGGAATGTCCCTAACCAATTCCAGCAAGAGACCCGATGAATGATTCAGGACCAAAGCCTTGGCTGTTGCGATAGCTTGTTGGCATAACTGCAACTGATATGCACGGCTACCTTGAGGGACTGGCCGCAGGGTGTAGATGGTGCTTAGATGACCCAAGCCAAATGGGAAGGTCGCATTGAAGAGGAGTCTTATCGGTAGTGAGAGAATCGACCATTATTAAGGCTGTTGGAGTGAATGTTACATCCTGATACCCGCCTTTTCCCCCCGCCAGGTCAGGGGAAGAGCCGCGGCCAAGAATACCAAGGAGAGTCCCAAGAAACACCAAGAATACCAAGCAACGCCTCCCGTAGCTAAGACTGTGATGGCGGTTGAAATAAGCTTTAGGGGATCATTGCCAAGAGAGAATGGTCTGGGGAAGCCCCTTGCGTTACTGCAATACGTCTCTACCGCCTCAAGATAATTAGTTCCCAAAAAATAGGGAGATATCTTCGTCAAAGAACTGTTCGAAGGAGACATATACTATATCCCTCACGTGCGGTCGATATAGGTTATGCCCACTCACCACCCTTGCCGGCATTTAGAGGAACCCCATACGACGGCATCTTATCTTTATCTCTAACCCGGTAAACCCACGTCGCGTTAATAAAGTCGCATGAACGACAGCAAAAATAAACAATGTAACGAGTAGAGAGACGCCCGGCATTGGTGGGAAATAATGCTGGCTACCAAGCTCTTATCGCCCAATAGAGAGCTGAATCAAGCGTTCTGCTGGAGACTCAAGAGGGGGGCCGAGATCGATCTCGCGGATCCAGCAGGAACCGGCCGAAGAAGATCGGCGCATTCCATGCATAAATAGGCAGTTGGTGTTTGTCTTCAATAGATGTTGGTGGGTTAGGTACCTAGTCAAAGCAGCCTGTCGGCATGTGGGATCAAACTTCCGCTTTCTTTCTAGTCTAGACACGTAGGTTTGACATATAGACCAGGTCCTGGGTACATACTTAAGGTAGGTAGATTATGGGTATACGTAATCACAAGCACCTGGGGAGAGACTCACCAATATTCAGTTCGAATATTCAACGATACGGTATAGACACGCAAAAGGGTAGCTATCATATGCGAATACACGTAGTTTAAGTATCATGTAAGTCATGAACTTATCTATATTAGGTGAACTACCTAAATCGGTATGTTCCGGCGCCTTCTATCACGTTTATTGGTGTCATAAACTTCATCCTACACTCCATCCTGGTTATCTGCCCCCCACCATTCTGTCTACAGCAACTGGTTTCCTCCAAGACGCACAACGCCACAGACTTGCAGAGATTAGGTAAGATCGTGGGGAAGCTATGTGCTGTCCAATGCTGTAATCTATGCGTATGCGGTGTAGCCCGACCGTTAGACTTTCCTCGTGGGATTGCTCAGGTAAGGCATATGAGGAAGGAGTTAAATTGACAATGCTGCGGTGGATATCAAGACCTCCCTCACCGCCGCCGTCTTGAACTACTATATGATTGACGTCTTAGATATGCTTGCGATCTAGAACTGACCATTTAGCAACTGCGAGTTTAGCTGAGTTAACAAGAACCATTCAGAAAGGTCTCAATAGATGAAAAGTCCGAGAAAACACATATTACACATGAATATCATACTTAGAGAACTTATTTACACATGAGATATATCTCTTGCAGTTGATTTTACAAAAAATATAACTAAATACTTGAATACGTTTAGACACACCAGTTGTGTCACACTTTCCCACCTAAATAAAGAATGTTTTCGCGCATAGCAGTGGTCAATTCACCTTGGCCAGTGTAAACATAGAGAACTGTCTGTGGCCAGGACTCCGCGTGAGGCACTGGAAGATAGATGACGTCGCCGCTACGAACATGACCAGAGGTGAGCAATGTAGCGAGCGCAGGAAGAGCAGAAATTACGTAATGAATATCTACACTAGACGTCAGCTTTCACAGCCTATACCTGTAGAGCTTGTGAAACAACAATGTATAGTAGATTGTAACATCGCCAATGTGGAGTAAACGGAAACATAAGTAGAACATATATACACTGGTTGAAAATATTCACCAACGGTGACACAGATAGACGAAAAGTTAGGAACACTTACGAATAGGAACAGTCTTTGAGTCACGAATCAGTTTATCATAGTCTGTAGAATGCGACATGATCTTTGAAGGTCGTTCGGCTTGTGACGGTGATACCGCCTATTAAAAGTCATGAGTTAAGAGATTATCATACGTGGTAAGAGTTTGACTCTTTCTGGGGTTTGAGGAAGTATGTAGAAATGGAATTGTTGACAAAGTGGGAAGGAGTTAAGAATGCGTACCGTGCTTGGACGTCTACTGTTTGATGACCACTTTGCGGGGACTGGTAGCGGTTTGCGACTAGCTCTGGATGGCGACGCAGTTTGATGGGCTTTCTCCGGAGTACTTGCGGAGGCGGTCGCCCGCAGCTCATCAATATCAAGATTCCGTTGGATCAAAAAAGTTTGTCTTCCTGGGGCCTTAGGCCGAATAATGGCCCGGAGTGTAAGTCGGTATGGTACCTTTGGCTGCGGAGATTCGCCCTCCCAAAACGGGCGCGAGTCCCCAGGGTTGCTATTTCGGCGTATAGAGCGTGCGATGACAAAGGCATCAGCTGTTCTTATGTTGCCGTAATCTTCCTGAGGTCGAAATTCGTGGTTCTTCTTCACCTTCTGTAAATTTCCTTGCGCAGCTAGGGGAGACTTTGGCGGCTTGGATTTTCCAGCATCTATGAGTTGCATACTAGCTCGTTCAAGCTTGGAAACTAAAAGTGACTGTCCTTCAATTGACGCAAGCGACTTAGGACTAGATACACCTGAGGGGCTAACTTTGGGATTGAGACTATCAAGCAAAGCCCTGTCCTTCTTTCGCATGAGTTTATCAAAAGAGGTCGGATACATAGGACTCGGAAGGCTGGCCGCAGACATTGGAGAGGGTGACAGTAACGGCGCTTGAGCGGTGCGAAAAGCCGTTGTTGACCCTTTGCCAAGGCTCTGGTAACTCGTCCATAGGGGCGCGAGAGTAGGTCGTCCCGACGCGTTCACATGAGTTGTCATTGGATTAGGGAGTAAAGACAGAGAGGGTAGCCTTATCAGGAATAATAAGTGTGGACGTTTCTGATCCAAGTCAATGTTCGAATGGCACTAACATGTGTGTAGTTATAGAATTAGAGATAAGTCTACCAGACAGCGTCGGGTCTCATGATATTAAAGGCTTATTAGTCAATGCAAACGCTGAGCGCTCTTATCACGGGATGGTGAAAGAAATGGGGGTACCATTTGAGTCAAAGAATATCAAGGCATCTCGATGTCCAAGCCAAATGTCGCAACAACAAAACATTTCACTGAATCAGCAGCCCATATCGGCAGAAAGTATGGAAGGGCGTGGAGATCTGACGAACTCGCGCGAGACACGTAAGGGATAAAGACAAAGAGGCCATCTGCCACGACTCTGGAGTGCCAGATGAAGTGAAAGAATCGAGGGTTCGGCCGGGCATAGAAGACAATCAAGTACGTGGCTCGGAATTCCAGCTCGCCTTCTCGACATCGATACGCGGCCTGACAAAGATCTCGGGATTGCCACGCCTCGGATCGTGTTATCATGGCTGATTTGAGTGCCCATGTCTAAGACGGAGCCTCGCCTTTGTCAAGTTTAATCAGCCGATGTCGTCAAACAGGATTGATTACATATAACCACTTGGCCTGCTTGTATCTGCATGCGACAATTGATAGATGATAAGAGGAGGTTTAGACAGTCGCGAAGGCTATGAAATGACAGCCTATTCGAGATAACTAAGTCATATTAATGGACGCGAAGCTACAGTATCAGGGGTGTAGCAAATCTTAAAAGGAAATCATAAAATATTATAACAAGGAGGCATGAGGTATCTGTCTTTCCGACAGTATTATGTCATACAAACGAATGAAGATTGAAAGACATAAGTGAATCTACTGTGAAGTTGGTGAGAGGTATAAGGTAAGTAGGTCTAAGGAATCATTTGATGTTGATTTAGGGTCCGGTACGGTGGCCCATAGCGAAAAAGTGTGCCAGAACCAAGGCAACCCCATTTAACTCCTTTTACCCACCCCTCGGGTATTTATTTATACCTGGGCAGCTGATAATTTACCTATTTTTCACTTTTTTTATTACGCTTTTTTAATTGTACTACTTTGTATTGCAGCATTAGCAAGTACTAAATGTTGCGCATATTTTAATTTTATTTAATTAAGCTTGTTTAAATGCTATATAGCTACTTTAAAAAAAATATCTTTTTAATTGCTATACATAAAGCTAAATATATATATATAATTATAAATAGTTATATTTGCAAAAATTTATAGCTATACTACTATAGTTACGTGTTATTATGTTTACTAATAATATATTTATATAGCTTAACTAAAGCTAGTTTTATTTATTATTTATTTTGTTAAGCTATTGCAAACTAAGTTTATTATTTTTTATATTTTAAGATTTTATGCTACTTTTTTTAAATATAGCATACTTTTTTTATATATAATTTGCTTTTTTTATATATAACTTGCTTTTTTTATATATAACTTGCTTTTTTTATATGCAATTTGCTTTTTTTATATATAATTTGCTTTTTTTATATATAATTTGCTTTTTTTACATATAACTTGCATTTTTTGCATATAATATACCTTTTTTATATATAATATATTTAAAGCACTTGTTTTTTTAATATTTATTTGTATACTTAATAATACAACATATTTAATAATAGTGCTAGTTTTTTTAAAGAATTTTAAGTTTTAAGAACAGCTTATGCTATTAAAAATAGGTTTTTTTAGAACTTTAAAAAAGTGCTTAAATATTATTTAGCAAACAAGATTTATTATTAATTACTTACAAAAAAGCATAAATAATAAAGTCTAAAAATTAATAAAGAAATTTATAGTTAGTGCTTTTTATATTTTTGTAATATAATAATACTTATTTAAAATTAATTAGGATTTTTACTATTAGCTTAATTTTAAAAAAATATTTAAAAAAAACTAAAAATAAAATATAAATTTTAACTTTAATTATATTAAGCAAAAAAAAGCTTATGCTTAATATATATTTATTAAAAAAACAAATAAAAAAGCATACAAGCAATATTAAGCATAAAACAGCAAAAAACTATTTGCTAAATGTATTATAGCAAATAAAAATATTGCAATAAAAACATGCTTTAATTATTATTACTTAAAAACATTTAAAGCTTGCTTTATTTAAACAAGTATATATTATAAAAGTTTAATTAAGCTTGTTTAAATGCTAATAAGTATATTAAATAGCAAATAAAAATAAAAAGAAAAATAAAAAAGAAAACAAAAAAAAACTAATAAAACTACAAAAAAAGAACTAAAAAAACAAGTTATAAAAACAGCTAAATAACTAGTAAAATTAAATTGTAAGAAAACAAAATGCACATAAAAATAAAAAGGTTAAAATTATAAAAACAACTTTAACTCTAAAAAAATAAAGAAAAAAAAGTCAAAATGTAATAAAGTATAATAATATAAAATAAGCAATACAAAAAATGCTATAAACAATAAATTATAAAATTAATAAATGTTTTTTAAAAAAAA